>JANRGW010041239.1:13686-38791 GCA_024733675.1 Psilopsiagon aymara | reverse complement strand
GGGTGACATGGTTTAGTGTGAGGTGTCCCTGCCCATGGCAGGGGGGTTGGAACTGGATGAGCTTAAGGTCCTTTCCAGCTCTGACTATTCTATGATTCTATGAAATCAGCTGACAATACAGGAGGGAAATCAGGAGACCAAGTAAGTTCCTTTCCATATCAGCAAACCTAGGATGCCAAAAGAAGCAGCATTTCTGAAGCATTTGTAGAAACAAACAGAAGGGCCTGGGTTTCTCTGGGAACTGCTGAAGTTCTTTTCTGCCTGGACTGCAAATTAAAAGGAAAAACAGCAGGTCTATTTTGTATCCAGCTCCTGAAGAAGGTCACATAACTGAACTTTTCTCTTCAGGCTTCTATTCTTAGTGTGAACTTTCACTGACTTCTCTATTGGTGCCTTGTTTATTTGTAATTTAGTAAATTGTACTACATGTAGGAAATGGACTTCATGGCAATAAAACTGAAGCCCCTTAAAAGAATACGAACAGTGGAGATCTGAAAAAACAGTACATTTCCTGTGCACCATATCAACCATCCTGCAACAACACAGTGAGGTCCAGAGTGCGTGAATAGGAAATGGCAAGCCTAATAATGATCAAAGGAGATCAGGCTATTCCATAGGGACTGCACCTATATAAAGGTATAACTCTAGCCAACACAATAAACCTTCAAAGCACGAAACATTAATGTTGAGCAGGAAAGTAACCTAATAAAGGAAGATGCCTTCCACATCCCAGACAAAGCATATTAGAGAGCTAGATTTAAGTCTGAATGTTCCACCTCAGACATTGCAATTATCTGTTAAGTTTGATGCTGGAATTCAGCTCCTAGTTCTGTTCCTGACTTCTTCACATGTCTGTATTTAAGCGACTTCCCAGATCCACATTACCCGGACCAAGAAATTATTTTGGGAAATAGCTGAACCTTTTGGGATGAAAGCAGGCTGCAATAACCGGTTTAGAGGGAAGTAAGTTTTTTACTTACAAAGAACAAAGGTTCTTTGAAACAAGGGAAAATTCCTACAAAACAGTTCTGAAGTTTTCATCTCTATTGCCCTCAGTCAGGGTGGTCCAGGAAGTCAGATGCAGAAGTCAGGACCGCACAGTGTAATCTGTACAAAAAGCAGTTCTTGGCACTTCTGTGTTGAAACCCTGTGTTACAAAGATACCATCTCAGAGCTAAAACTGGGTTTTGAGAATTCTGGTCCACACACTCTGTGCTGCAAGACTGTTCCCAAGAGTTCCTGTAAAACCCCACAATAGCACTCTGGCATTAGTCAGAAGCACCCTGGAGAATGAAGTTAAGAGCCAAATATCTAGATTTCAGGCTAAAATTGGGAAAGACCCAAGAAAAGATTTAAGCAAACAAATAGAGTCTTTCCACTGTAACCCAAGATAGGGGCAAAGACTGAACAGCATCACATACAGAGCTAGTAGGGAGGATTATAGGCAACATTTCTGTCTTTCCTTCCTAAGTTAGTAGTATATACATACACTCCCTCTGAATCACCCAGCATCTTTCAAACACTGCCACTATCATGCAGATCATGTTTCCAGACACTTTCTTCTATCATTCTTTGAAAATGGGTCACACGGGGTTCCCCAGAGCAGCTAAATAAATTAATAACTCATGTCCC
This sequence comes from Psilopsiagon aymara, assembly GCA_024733675.1. NCBI lineage: Eukaryota > Metazoa > Chordata > Aves > Psittaciformes > Psittacidae > Psilopsiagon > Psilopsiagon aymara. Next base: position 37,159 of record JANRGW010041239.1, on the reverse strand, counting down.
TAATGCTATAACTGTTCCAGATCACCCACAAGGTCATGCTGCTTGTTGCTGACACCTATCAAGGGATTTAAGTGGACGTGAACCCAGATGTGTTCTGCAAGGCCACATGATATTGGTGTTCTGTCTGAGCTTTCTTCTAGATGCTGCAACACCCTTCAAATGACCTTCTACGCTGGCCTTTTCCAGTGGCCACAAAATAAAGTACTGAATTGTTCTGCAAAATGGATTACTGAAACTGATCTTTACATTGGTTCACCTCAAATACAGGTTCACTTGCTTCATATGGAGATATAAAACAATTCTCTTGGAGCATACCTGATTCAAACATACTCAGCTAAAAGAAGAAGAAAGTTGCTAAACTTCCTTTCTGCCGTGCTTTGGTTTATATGTTGAGACAAATGAGCTTTAAGGAAAACCAACATTCTCTGTGGTAAAGACACTCCTTTGTACCACAACCTGTTCCTAATGTTAATAACACTTAAGTTTGGCTGGGTTTTTTGGGTTTGGGTTTTTTGTTATTGGTTTTGTTGTTGCTTGGTTTGGGTTTTTTTCCCCTTTACACTGGTTCCAGACACATAGCTCTTTCTCTGATTCTACTTAAATCTTTACAAGTATTCTTACCAGTTTTAGAATGGGTCTGTACCTAAGCTTAAGCCAAAGCAAAGTTGAGAATTTTGATATGGATGGAAAATTCTGGTCTACAATTTGATTTGCTGCCTTTCCCCTGGACTCTGCACAAAACCACAGGTACAATCACCTATTGGGTGTGAGAGCCAAATTACAAACCTCATATAGTTGGCTTTGTGTCATCTGCTTTGGGCTTCCTGCTATTCTGAAGGCTGGGTGAGGGGAAGTGGCTGAAAACTAAGGAAGTTTATTGTTGACAATACATTTTGTCTGCTCTCAGGCATGCCTGGGACCAGAGCAGTCCCAAACCAGCCCCAAGTCTGGGGGTGAAATACAAGTTTTCAGTCATCATCTTCTCCCTCCCACAGGAAGAGTTAAGCTCACAGTTTTCAAAGTTAAAGTACCGTTGGTAGAGTCCTTCTGTTGTTAGTGCTGTTGTTGTTCTAGCTAGAAATATTCTCCTTGCTTGCTTTGACTAAATCACACCTGGAAATGTAATCTTTAAACCAGAACTGACTCACAAATTGACCACTTTTCCCAATTAAAAACTTCATTCTTCCCTGGAATATGGCTATCTCCTTGGTGCACAGGAAGGGCATTAAAGAAATAGTACACTCATAAAACACATTTAATGAGCTAACATTTAAGAGCAGCATTCTTGTTCATTACTGTAACTTTCTGCTAAATTACCACCAACAAGATTGCTCATGGGCTCAAAAGGTCAGTGTTATTTTTGCTGTTGAAATCATGGAGTCTGGGAAACAACTGTGTGTAAATTGCTGATAAACTGGAACAAAGACAGAAGAGAAAAAACACTGAACATGTAAGAATGCAAGTAAGCCAGCAGGAAAGGAGGGGAGGGGAAGACTCTCATGGACAGTTTATTAAAAGAACAAAAGAATAAAATCTGGCACATTTGTTTTCCAAGGGTTCAGGAAGCCCGGTCTTTAAGCACCTACTATAAATAGAGTGTTTAATCCTTCATCAAAGCGGGTAGTAGTCTATACCAAAGTGAATGAATTTTAGGTATAATCTGGGAAGAGGAAGATGTCCCTCCCCTTATATTAGGAGAAAGCGCTTTTGTTTCAAACCTCACAGAAATAAGGTATTTCAAAGTGCAAGAGCTGGAGAGATGAGGCAGAGTCTGGAACATGTGTGTGTACTGCCAGATTCCTGGTAAGAACATTGTTAGAGCATGGAACCAGCAAACATCTGATTTGGGATTGAACAACCTGATTTTGAGGAAGATGGTGTTCAAGTGTGCCTAACTTCAAAATCCTCAAGGAGTTCCTCTCTGAGGGGAAGCTCTATTTGAATTCTAGAAACTTCTAAATTCCTAAAATTAAAATTCTAGAAAGCACTTAATAGCGTTGATAGAGATGACAAAGGGACGACATATAGAAAGTAATGGGGACTTATTTGAGATTCTGAAAAGGACAATTTTCAGTCATTTATCCCTCTATAAAGAATTACTGACTGGTGCAAAGTAATCCCCAAAAGCTACCTCAGAGTCATCCAAGTTAAAAGATAATGTTGATCGGGTTTGATTTGATGTTATTCAAAGCAAGTCAACAAGGGGGTTCAAGAGGTTTGTTTCTACCTCCTGCTTGTTGAACTGAAAGCCTAACACATAACTTTTAGGATAGGCACTGAATATTCTTCAGGCAGGTCAAAGCCTGCACACAGCAGTCAATAAAGGGCTACATTAATCTTTAGTTTCACACTTGGCAGCACAAAAGGAACAATAACACCCACTAACAGTCAACGTCTTGCATCCTGGGAAGGCATTCAAGTTGTCAGACATGAAATTAGAATAAGGCCTGCCTCCCACAAAGGATGACACCCTTCGTACCTCATTATGATTATTAAGGAAACCTGTTAGGCATACATACAGGCACTAAAAAAAGGACCTCCAGTGCAGATTGCATGGAGTGGCCCAAAGAGAGAACATTCTCCATATTCAGATGCTTCCCCATTAGTCTCTCACCATAGCTATCCAACTCACAGTTCCCACAGAGCAGAGGTAACTAGGGCTGCAGTGTGATTTGGATGGCAGGGAACGGAAGGAAAAAGGGAGCATCTGAGGGCTCACGCTGCTGCAGCATGATGTGGGAGCACAGGTTTATGCTAAGAATTGGGGAAGGTGGCTTCAACCCTTCAGTTGAATTTGTCCAATGAGTTGATGATAGCCCCCTGCACTGAGGAGCACAGCCTCTTAAGATTTTGGGCATTCAGGGGGTTTAGACACAGGGACTTACATTGGCACCAGCCTGGAAACTTCAGCTTCAAAATAATCTGATCTGCTTTATAATTTATTTCTGAGCAACCTACTCCTATTCCAAAGTGAAAATATCAAAGGTGCTAACCAGAAGTAATATTTCACTTGAACTGCAGACTCCACCACAATCCAAATCAGTTGTCCAGGGGAAACAAGTGGGAAGACAACAGATCTTTTAAGGACAGCTCATGGAAGGGACACCGTGAGGCCTCAACGGCACATTTGTGCAGTGAAGGCCAGTATCTCTGGCTCACAGCAACATGTGAAATTGGGCAGATGGTTGCAGCTGCACTTGGCGAACAAACAGTAGTAACCTAAGCTTGACACTATAAATGATGGTTATTGAACTAGTGCTCTTCATGAAAAGGCTAGATGTTGGCAAAAGGGCATGAGGAAGACAAAACAGAAGTTTAATTAACTTAACAGGAAAGCAAAAATCTCCTAGATAAAAGGAAAAGAGCCATTTCTGAGCCAAGTGTTTAAAGGGTTCTCAGACCTTCCCAGGTCAAAGAGTGTCTGTGTGTAATGCTGACTTCCTTCCAGCTCCGTTCGTGCCAGAAATAACTCGTCAATGGAGTATATGTCAATGGTGTACCTTTTACCAAACACATACTTGCAAAAAACTGATAGCTGCTGCCAAGATGCTGCTGGCAAACAAGGAAGAAGGCAGCTGCATTTATGAAGAGTGTAACACATTCTACTCTCCTTCTGCTTGAACACATACACATGCTTGCTGACTCATAATGGCATGAGCTGAAGGCACAGAGCAGAGTGTGTGCACCAGGGCAAGAGTGGATCTACAGCAACCAAGGGAAGAAGGGGAGGACTGATGGGCCTCCTCAAGACCTTGGGTGTCTTTGGCATCTTTCAAAAGGTTTGTTAGCAGTTTATATCACTGATACTGTCTTTCATATCATGTTGCTCCTAGCCACAGCAGACTGAACCCCTGGAGTCAGCCAGTGGAATGGTCACATAACACACTGACAACTGGCCAGCTGGGTTGTAAGCACAGAACAGACTTGCATGTTGCCTGTAGACAGTATATAACTCTTGACTTGAGAGGCACTGAAAGAATCGTACTACCTATATGGTTACGCATTCATCCCTCATCAACTGGCTGAGGTTTGACTGACACGGTACAGTTCAGGATCTGAGCTTCAATTTAGAAAGAAAAGTATATATCTATCTTTCACAGTTTAAGTGAAAAACGTCACGTGTGACTAGAGCAGCTGAAATAGCATCTGCTGAAGTCCACAGACAGCCCAAAATCAAAGCTCTGAGAAGAGTAATTGCCTTCTACCCAGGTTTCTCACTGGGATCCAAAATACAAAGACTGGCTTTAGGAAAACACAGAAATAAAAAGTCTGTGTTAACCACTTCATTGCTGTACAGCAGTGTGTGAGACTCGAATTTAAACTAGTTGGACAAAGATGAAAAGACTAGGCTCCACGTGGACCTTTGGTCCAACCTCACAGTGCAGAGTTCAGTGGGTCCAGAAGAGAAGGCAGTACTAAATTTATAGCCATCATCTACTATTCAGGATGGAATGTAGTCCTTTCCAGTAATGAGCAAGGCACTCCTCCCACAGCCAAAGAGAGGGGCTTTTATCATTCTTCTTTCACACACAGAGCACCCTCCTACCCCCCCCCCAGCACTGCATGCATATAGCCATTTCCTGAAATATTTCAATTTGTTTTCCTTAGGTTATTTGTGTCTACAGCCACCAGCTGCTCTGTGTCAGAGCCGATATGTTCAACATATTATTCCATTATCCTAATAGGTTGAACATGTCCTTCCTCCCATGAGAGCTGTTAAGATATCAGTCTTGAAGAAAAGAGACAGCTTTAGTCCTGCTGTCACCTCCTCTTTCCTGCTGAGTAACACACTGTCCTCAGCGATCATATGGAATATAGCTAACTTCTTAGAATATCTTGATATTTTGTGTTCACACATGCAAGAAATGATACTTGGCCATTTAATATCCAGCTCTGCCCTGAACAAACCATACACAGGTATCAGGTGGGGGAAAGACAAAGCTTTGAAGGCTTGAAAGAGTGCCCAGTGCCTTCCATTTTTATATGACAATTTTCTCTATCATAGGGTTCTATAATTTCAAATGATCACTTCTCCTCCTCCATCAAGATATTAGTCATATTCCCAAAACTGCTCTCTTGATCTTAAAAAGTCCTGGAAAACATCTCCAACTCAGGTCAACGACATTTAAACTGAGGAAATGGTCACCTTTGGTTTTTCCCTGCAGGATCCATGTGCCCCTGGGAATGGGAGAGCAGAAATTCCTGGCTGGTTTCCATGACCCCAAGGACTGAACATTCCTTGCTTGAGGAGCCTTCCCAACCCCTGCAGCAACTACAACTAAGACCGCTTGTGTCAACAAAGATTATTCAAAAGATGCTGTTTAAAGCTGCTATGGGTAGAAGGCAATGGGAGGGGAGAGGGAAGGAAGAAGGGAGGGAGGAAAGAAGAGGAGAGAGATGGAGACAGCCAACACACAAACAAATGAGCCTGCATCAAAGATACGTAGGATCTCCTGGGGGAATACTTAACAATAGGAGCACTAGCTCTTGCTACTCTGGTTGAGAAGGGCCCTGAGCAGGGGACCCTTCTTTTCACACACCAGAAGTAAATGCTTTTGAAACAATACATAGCCCTGTCCTTTATTTGCATGCCTGAAGATTTCCACTTACCTCACACCCTACACTTTCACAGAATCTCAGAAATAACTGGTGAGGGAACAAACATCCCCAGAGCCACAGGAAGAGGAGGCAAATGTAACACATGCTCCCTGGATAGATCGTCTGCAAGACATGGTCCACCCACAGATGTAAGGGAGTGCAGGAAATGAGTGAGTGTTGCAGGCTTGTGGGATGGATAACTGGGGCAAGCAAGGAAAAAAGAAATGGGATAGCGCATTGTCCCATAAACAGCTAGCACAGTGCCTCCTTACCAAATCAAATCTCTTACTGATCTGACAGGATATTCACAGCACTCAGTGACAACAAAGGAGCATTGTTTTCCTTTATCAGTGACAGCAGAAAAAGGCAATGCTACAGCACATCTTCCCCCAACGATTCAGTCTCCGGAGAAAAAGGGAGCTTGCAAAGGCTTCATATCCATGTTTTAGTACCTGCATGCTATGCTTTTACATCTTTTGTTCCACAATGGGAAGCAGTCACAACCACATCACTCACAAACCTGTTGATGCTCAGTTCAGTTCCTCCTGGTTCCAGCATAATGACAACCATCAGCATCAGCTCAGTTCCAGGAACTGAATAAAGGAAAATCATGTTTAAAAGCCTCCATCAAGCCAGGCTGTGCCCAGGGGTGCCCCTTTAACTCAGCCTCCTCCTGTGTTAACCAGAAAAATTAGAGCAAAGCACATGTGTGCTTACCTACCCATTCATCTTCCCCTCCTCACCCTGCCTCAGCAGAGCATTATCACGCATTTCAAGCAGAGGTGATGATGTGTGAGTAGGGTCCATATGGCCCCTTCAAAAGGCACCAAAATTTGTAACTGACCCTGGAAGACAGCGTTCATCTCTATTGCTGCTGCATCCCCTCCAGCTGTAGGTTTTTATGATGATGTAACACTAGGGTTGTGTGTTCTCCCCAGAGAGCTGGGCAGTGGTAGGTGAAAATTAACAGGCATGCAACTAAACCATAGAAAGCTAATGAACAACCTGATACTAGGGCAGAATGGAGAGGTTAATATCAGTGGTTCCCACTGAGTGTGGCTTGGGGATCACCATTTCCAGATGATGGCAGAGAGGCTTTTAAAGATGTTTATGCTTGGAAGCAGAAACTGGGAGCAGCAGTTCCCAACAGAGGAGAGCAGCAGTGGTACTGTTGTTGTGGGATGGGACAGCTGGGGGATGCCAGAGTGTCTCCCACATGTGCTGTGACTCAGACCATACCCAGCCTCTTTTCTAATACACAAGGGTACCATTTTTCATTTCCTTCCTCGCTGGACTGCTTTTGTCACCATAAATCCAACTGTTCAGGCTTTTGGAGGGAAGAAGCAACTACACCAAAGGGCTGTAAAACAACACAAAGTTAGGCTGTGGTCCTGAGGAATTGCAACACTTCCGAGGTTCGCTTGGACCTTGCATTCCAAGTACAAACGTGTGATACATTGACTGTCACATCTGTTGGTCCACACTTCTCTGTTCCATGTTATGTGCTTAATTTCATGTTAAATTTACAGGTCTGCAAAGCATCCTTCTAACATAGCATAATTTTGCAACATAAGCAAGCCCTCTTTAGAAACCACTACCAGATTACCTGGGAAGCTTTGTGTATACAAAACTGTCGTTTTCAGTGCAGAAGTTCTCCCCAAGGCTAGAAGCAAAATGTTAATGGAAGTACTCCTCACTTCTCAGAGGTACAAAGAACCATTCTCTACTCATGTTGAATCGGAAGATCTTCAGTTAGCCCTAGAGGAGTGTTTACTTACAGTGATTTAGCAGAATGATGGAATTAAAAGGTGAGAGAAGCAGCAGCATAAAAATACCATCCAAATGAACACGGTTTCAAAATGTTAGTGCCCAGACCCTGGAGCCACACATTACCAGACAGAAGCTGGGAGCAGCAGTAAGAGTTCCCTGCAAATGGTATTCATAATGATTGTGCACTTTAACCCAGCTCTCATGAAGATGGATGGATGTAGCATGCAGATGTACTGCTGCCTGCACCAAACAATTGCTAAAATCAGAAAGATGACATAGTGCAATTTGCAAACAATTACTATGCCTGTGGCCTTTCTTCACCTTTCCATCTCCTTATGCATTAGATAAAACATCCATGTCCCAGGCAAGAATCCTTCCCAGTGCAGATCTCCGCATCCCACTCTCTCTTCCTGCTTCTGATTTGCCAGTCATTCAGCTTCCTTCACCCATGTGTGCTGGACCTATAAGTATGTTCTCACTTTCGTGCACTCAAATAAAGCTTCTAAAATGAGTACCATTTTGTCTCTTAGCTGCCAGCTTAAAATTCACAGCTCCCGTACGGTCTGGATGAGATCAGACACTTGATCAAATTGGTCTCTGTTACTCTGTTTTATTTCTATGTCTAATTTATCTACACTGTGTGCTTTTTTAGCTTGTTCAATGTGTACAGCTGCTAGCAAAGCAAGGGCCAAGCTTAACAGCATAAGAAATATTTAAGAAGATTGTTTCCCTTCTTAAATGTAGAGACCTCAATTTAACCCACAGAAAGTGTCTCTGATGGTTTACCATCAACCAGACACAGGAAGCACCGAGGTGGCTATTCTTGGGCCTTTGCACAGAACTTGGACACAGTGTTTTCCATTCATGCTATGGATGGTTCTGCCACATCACATCTCTGTCTGATCCTTGACAAACCACAGAGGGAAGCATTGAAAACTATCTAAAGCCCAGCCTCTTAGGATGACTTACCTTGTTTAACAATGAGCCCTTTGGGCGTATCGTGTCTTGTGCATGCTGGGACATGTTAGCAGTTTAACTAAGGTGAGGGAAAATAGCACTTTAGGAGTTGTCAGTCCAGTGAACACTCAGAGTGAGGAAGTCTTGTTGCTCCTGACCAGAGTTGCTCACCCTTCAGGGGCACCCAACTGAAATACCTTAACAAAGGATCAATTATGTTACAGCAGAGAAACACAGGAACGTCTTCCTGAGCACAATTCCAGAACATAGTCTGCACAGAGAGAGAGTCACGGGAACAAACAGAAAGCAAGCAAACAAAGGGGAAAACCCTCCAAAAGCAAAAGAAGGCCTCATAAACGTGAAGTGAGAGGGCATACTGGCTTGTCCAAGGAACAAAAGGGTTTTCTTCTATTCCTCCCATGATCTCTGCTAGCAGTTCTGCCCTGTTCCCCCACCCACCCACACAAATTCACCTTCAATTACCTTACCTCAGGAATATTCATTACAGGAAGATGCCCTGAGTGGATCAAATTAGTGCCTTATGAAAGCCCATTCAGGAAACATCTATGTGATTCTTATTCAGTTAGCAGGAGGGGATGGAGTGGGGATGCCAACTGACAAGGTGGTTTTATGCAAACACATGTCTTAGGACTGATGGGATAGCAGTGCTCTGCAGGCACAATGCAGAGGGACCACATCCTGCCTGCTCTGTTCCAAGTACTGATGCAGCCTTGCAGGTGCTTTTGTTTTGCCAAAACCATCGTATTTTAGAGTTTCAAAATTTTTAATCCTAGATAGAAAGTGCTGGGATGACCAAGAGGTATCCACAGGGGTCATCCCATTTTCAGTTACATGAGACACAAAAGACAATCAGCCTCACATGTCTTTGGACAGTGTTGTAACCTCAGAGTTTTGATGTGAACTTAAGGCACTGCAACAAGCAGCCAAGTCACTTGGAGCAACAACAGAGATCACAGCACTCCAAAATGTTCCCCATGTATCTGGGATTGGGAAAAGGTGAGATTTCCATGTGCAATAAATACAGAGATCTCGACTGCTGCAAAATCTACCAACCAGCTTGTTGAAACTGCCTGTGACACCTGGTGCACGTCTTCAGCACACTTCCTTAGGTGCTGTACACAGATCTCACCCAAGAGGACAATGCCACAGATTAGCACCTCTGCTTCTTGAGTATAGCAGGGTATAGGAACGTGGGGTCCCGTTCTCCTGCTTGTGCTGCCCCAGGGAGATGGGATGTAGCATACTGCCAACAGCTGTGAGCAGACGAGATTGTCCATACGGCAGCTGTAAGGTAAAGGGGGCCGGAGAGAGATAAATTCCTACCTCTGACAATAGCTAATGGGCTCCAGGCAGACTGGCAGCTGCAGAGCACCCACTTCCCTGCGCTGGTGCTGCTGACCAGGCACTGCTGGGACTGTACTTTGAGCTGGTGAAGAAAAGAGGCAGAACAAGTCTGCTTCAGTCTATTTATATACTGCAGCTCCATCTGCTCCTCTCCACAGCTGGCAAGGCCTGGAGCTCAGCGTAGATCCTCCCAACAAAAAGCCTCTTCATGAAGCATGGGAATTCCCTCCACTATCAACACCATTTGGACTGGATTGCCCAGGCTGAGGCTATTCTGGGCACCACAGGTGGCTTCTCCATCTTGCTGAGCACCGGGATGGAGGCAGCAGAAGCCTCTCCACAGTACTACCCAGCCACAGCAGCAGGGATGAACTCTGAGCATGTAGGGGTTCGGATAAGCCCACAGGATATGGGGGGAAGGGACACAAAGCAGAGGCCAAGAGGAGGAGTTCAGGGGGTGGGATTCACAGTGAGACAGAGTAGAGCTTCCAGCAACACAGAGACCCTCAGAACTGCTTTGGAGACACAAAACCAACCAGTTTATTAGCTCATTAGCTTGAGAGTCTTTGGCCTGAGCAAAGCACTAACTCGCCCCACATCTGAACTAAAGATCTTCACTCCACAGACCCTTTACCCTAGAGAGCCACTCCTCTGGACAAAGCAGAAACCTCCCTTTCTCTACTTTCCTCTCTGTCCAGGCAATAACTCCTTCCTTTGTGCTAAGGTTCAACATCTGCTTGCTCCTGTTAGAGAGAGCTCCAACCTCTGTCCTTCCCTCTGACATGCAGCAGAAAGCTGTCCCAGCCTCTCTCCCTTCTGTTATCGTACCACATGGATGCTATTTCCTGTGTTTATTTTTCTTGCCTGTCTAGCTGGCCTGGAGGGTCTCACCTGCTGGAAAACTGCCATTACTTCTCCATCTGCAACACTGACCAAGGATTAGCAAAAAAAAAATAGGCTTAGGTCACTTCGAATTTCCTTAGGATGCCTGATTACCAGCAGGGGCCAAAGGCCACAGATGCTGAGAGAGAGCAGGTTCCTGTACGTCCTACCTGGAAGCTGATATCAGCAGATGCATCTCTTTAGGAAGCAGAACAGGGACATGTATTTTACAGCACTCGGATTTCCAGCCACTTGGAAAACACCAAATCCATGGCTACATCCACAAGGACCTCTCTTCAGAGACAGTGGACGTGGCTGTGCAGCAGAGAGAATGCAGCCTCTTCCAAGACCTGATTGACACACAGGCTTCAGCATTCAGTGTCATCCACATGTCACTGACATCCTGACCCCAGGATGCAACCTCGTGCTTTTGATGGGAAAAAACCCATTATGCTCTCCCTGGGAGGATCGTTATGTCCCACACAGAGCTTCCAAATTGGAAGGTCCTCCTGTAAGGGAATCAGACTACAGTTAACACAGACAGCACGTCCCTCCCTCCAGCCACACAGTGGAAGTCTACAGGAAGGTTGTTGCTACAGTTCTTTAGGAAGTCCAGGTAGTGCTGCCTCAGGGAAGGGGACAGCCCCTCCATCTCGGATAAACCTCTTGTGCTTCCTGGGCCTGGCAAGGAGGATCATCTGCAAAGGCAGAAATGAGGATGGGAGGGAACTTGCATGGGAAGCAAGTGCTCAGAGAAAGCAAGCTATAAAGGTTTCTGATTCAAACCTTGATTCCCAAGCATTGGCTCAATCCACGAGGAATTTGGTTTAATTCAGTTGCAGATGAACATTACATGGCTTAGTTGCACGGACTGGAAGGCCTCGGTGCAAGTGAGGGATGTTACTGTATATTTCTTCTGGAAGGGAATCAAAATGCTATTTCTCATGAATTCAGAAAGAACGCAGCTGTAGGACAAGCAGCTGACTCTCAGCTTTAACTGTGGCATTGAATTACCAATGGTGGGAGAAAAGACTATTTCTGTTTTCCCAATGCAACCTTTAGCATTTTGATCCTTCTGGAATTAGAGGAGGATCTTGAGGAGGGTCTGTGATTTTTTTTGTTTCCACCCTATTCTTTTAGTGCTTTTGGCATGAATATGAAGAAATGCAGGAAACGCTTGGAATACTGGACTGCTCCCAGATGGCAGGCACCTCAGAAATTAGGCAGCCAGTTGCCCTTTACTTTCAGGGGCCAAGTGTTCATGTAGCCCAGCACCCTGGTGCCAGTGGTGGGTGCTTTCCTCTTGAGACTCTGCCTTTGAATCAGCCAAAATCTTTGTGAATGAACTGCAGCTCTCTCTCTGTAGCCTCTCTGGGACTGGGAATGCAAACATCAGCCCTCCTCTCCCCAACGTCTTTTGGCTCTTCAGGATAACGTCACAATCTGATGTGTTACCATCACTGAATGGCTTCAATTTAGCAGCGCACAATTCCCAGCTCTCCACAAAGAAGCCCTGTGTATCACAGCCCCTGCCACCAGAGAACCTGTGATTGCTCACTATCATGGTTAACAGAGGAGATGACAGGGCAGGAATTTGCTCAGCAGCAGGCAAGTCTTAGAGCTACCATTCCTGTCACACGCAAAACTGGCCACATCCTCTGGATGATGGAATTGTTTAATATCACAGGATCCAGCATGCATGGCAAAGCTGCTCCGAAGACATTAATACTGGAAGCAGTACTGCTCAATACACTTACATGCTTGACAGTTCACAGTAAATGAAAGGACGAGAATCCTCTTTGCCCCAAGATTCATACCACTGCAAACAGCATTCTTCCTTTGCAAGACATTACTTTTCTTTCTATAGCCCAGTGCTAAAAGATTGTATCAGCGTGGATTCAAAATGACCTTCATGCAGCCTGGATCAGCATGGTCAGAGATGCTGAGCCCAGTGCACCTGCCCTGCCGAGGGCTTCAGCATCTGCCACTATTGAGTCCTTCAGCACACCTCCAAAATAGGAACTTGGCAAACAAAGCCAACAGAGTGCATTACTAAGCAGAACATTCTGCCGAGTCCCGGCACCAGGACTGCATGTTATAGGGCACTTGCCAATTCCTGAGTCAACTTTATTTATTATACACTAGAAAGGTCATGATGAATCTCAGAAGATAAAATCTGTGTCTGTCAAGCCACCTTCCTTATTTTCATTGGCCTGGACCCTCACGTTCCACACCAACAATAACAGGACATGGGTTCAAGAGGTACCATGACTGCAGCTTACCCTGAGATGGCCCAGACTTGTTTTGCATTCTTTGTAGATCTGATCCAGGCTGCTCAATCGTCTTTAGGACCTTTTGGTGGTTGTTTTTGTTGTTTCGGTTTGGTGTTTTTTCCCTGGATGCAATCACCACAATGCACAACAGCCTCCTTGCATCCCTGGAACCCCAAAGCACAGGCACAAGCTTTCAAGGCACAATGCTCAAATGATGCAGCTGCAAGTTCTCCAGCAACACGAAGCATCCAACTGAGATATGAGTAACTCTCATTTAGAAATAACATCCTAGACCTAATACCAGCAGCAAAAGACATCCCCATGACCTCATCAACAGCTGAGGCAGCAAGATACCCCCCCCCCAAGGATTTTCTTCACTGTCATTATGTCATTATGAGCTGTTATCTAATCTCCTTGCCTTACCTAAGGCAAAAAATGAGAGCTGCCCAAGGCTTTGGGTAAATCCTTTGCAAACAAAGCCTGAGTGTCTGCAGCTCCAGTGCTCTCAGTGTCCATGCTTGCAGGTTTAAGGACTGCACTGGGCTCTGTAGAATTGCAGTCACCTCTCTGGACTGCAGCTGGACACCCCCAGAACCCACAGTCCCAGGTCTGGAGTTCAGTGCAACAGCCTCAGACCACACGATACAGCTCTGCACTCCAAAGAACCCCATTTGTACACAGTTCATCCTGAACCGTTGGACTGAAAGCTCTTTACCCAGTCCTCGCCTTTCACTTGCTGTAAAGTCACCATTCTACCCTCAGACCTAAACGTGGCTTGGATCATTGTCTTTGATGTGCTGCGAGGACTCCAATCCTTGAAATGAATTTCTGATTTTCTGCGATATGGGTAGTGCTTTCCTGTCCCTCTGCAGGATCTCAGCAGCGACTACTGCAGTCACACGGCAGCGGAGTGATAGTGCTTCTAAGAGTGGCACATCTTACAGCCAAAACCCCTCCAACTGTCCCATCCAAGCGGTCAGTTTTGAGGAAACAACACCGATACTCAAAAGTGCCCCCTTTGTTCTCAGAACAGCACTGAAGAGATTGGGAAGTCAGGGAGGAATACAGCTCCACTTACCATTGAGTGAGACCCCACCCTGCAGTGAGTCGCATCATCTAACCTGAGGTGTTTATTATCTGTGGGATCAGAGAGGTGGATTCCTGACAGGATCGCTCCAAGCTGGCAGAAGTCTGTCTCCCTCCTCCGAATGAACACACAGAGACTCTCACTTCTCACTTGGTCACTTTGGTCAAATGCAAGTGCATCCTTCCTGTGAAGGTGAATTGTGAGGTGCACAGGGCCTCAAAGAAGGTGCTCAGAGCTTTTAATTCCCCAAAACTTCTCCTTGAAACATATGATGGCCAAGAGCACAGCAGGTACCTATGCACTATTCTTAGCAGCAAAGGCTTCCTGTTCGGGGCAGAAGTGACAAGGAAGATCCTGCTGCTTTAAATACTGTGAAAAGTGTTTTAGCCAAAACCATTATCCACCCATTAATAGGGAAAAGTCCATCCTCCACAGCCCTATCCTAGTTCACCACTCAGAAATGTCATCGGTTCCCCGGTGCTGCAGTAAATATTACACTTGTTGAGCTGTATTATCCTCAAACAGCCTTAGCCTACAGTAAATGCTCTGCAAAGCCGTTTCTCAGGCTGACTAAGCCAAAAACTGCTGAGCAGAGGTTTCCAGATCAGGCCAATTGTGCTGTTAAACTGGGAGCTCTCTCTGTTCTTTCAAGTACTTGCTTTCTTCCCGGGTCCAGGTAGGGCCATTGTTCCCCTGGGCTCCTGCAGACGCCCATTGTTCCTCCGAGCTCCCCGCCTTTGATGCTGCAGAACAAAACGCACAGTGTTTGTGAAAGGAGGGAAAAACCAAAAACCTTTTCAATTACACAGTTGGTTGAGCAACTTGGGCACAGCTGGCCACGGAGCACCAGGGAGCCAGCACTGCTCCTCAAACCCCAGCCTCCAGCAAGGCCTCTAACCCAGCTGCAAAGTGAACCAAGAGAGGGAATGATCAGACACTGAGGGTTATTTGGTGACCTTTCATTTCATTACTTCCCAATTCCAAATGCTCCTGGATTGTAGACTTTCACAAACCTCCTCACACACATATTTAGTAGCTGCCAGCTGGAAAAAGCTGGAAATTATTCCTGCTTCATCCTTCAGCATTGCTTGGAAACAGCCCCTAGATTCACTGCCTCCATTTCCACACTAACGTGGCTGATGGGGCTATCTCAGCCTGAACAGCATGGAACAGGAGAGAGGTCTGAAAATGTGGGGGTCTTACAAGGAGGTCTGAGGTGCACTGGCAGGGCCATGTGGAAGGAGAGCCAGCACGCTGGGATGCCCCTCTCACAGCTGCAAAGTTGTTTCAGAGTTCAATTACGTACCCTTCAGGTCCTGCTATGCAACACACTGCTCCTGATACTGCAGGGCTTTGGGCAAATGCAGTGCTCTACCTTGTGTTCCATATGCAGCTGTAAACGTTTGCTCTTACTGCCGTGATGACAGATCCCAGGATGTCTGAGGGGTCTTCTGATCCATCTGGGTCTGTCACCTCAGTCCATGCTAGTATGTTCTGCACCAGAGTAGGCAGCAGCAAGAAGGAAGCTCTCTAAGATCAATCTATGGAAAAAGCTAATAGACCAATAAGAAAACACTGGCACAAAACAGGGCTGGCCAGCCGGCTCTGCCTGAGACAAAGGCACTCACACTGTCTTTTACAAATATATTTTATTATTTGAATGCTTATTAAGAAATGTAACCAAGACAGACTCAGCAGCACCAGCGGCTCCTCACTGCCCAGCAGTCTGACAACTTCACAGATAGGAAAACTTCACAGATTGAAAAAAAAAACCCCTTTTGGTCAATGCACTTTAAATACATTTGCATGCACAGATTCTCCCACCCCCTTCCCTCCCCTCCCCTCCCAGTGGTAACTGACAAACAGAGGGAAAACAACAACTATATTCATAAACCATTTAAATTAAAAGAGTAATTGTTTTATAGTGACAGTGTGTGCAGCAGGGTGTTCATAGTGTCTTGGTTTGCAGACCAGAGAGACAACCGCTCCACAGGATGAGGGTAGGAACACCAGCTCCTGAGACAGAGTGGGAGAAGCAAAGGATGGACTCAGATCAACAGGTTCCAGTCTTGATTTTAACGCATCCTTGTGTGAACTGTCCCAGCAGAGAAATAAGACAGGGAGTTAGCACAACACTGCCCCAGTTTGGGGATTCTCAGTCTGTCAGGGTTAGGCACCTCTCATGCGGATAAGGAACTGGTGTGATTTTACTTTTTCTGATGTGTTTTACTGTAAAGAAGGCCAAAAACTCAGGGCTACAAAGACAAAACTCTGGGATGACTCAGTGCAGTGTGAGTCCCAAAACAAATTGGGAGAGAACTGACTATTAGGCAGCTAAACATAGCAAAGACCACTAAAGAGTAGTCTACTCTTTAATGCATCACAGCACTGTTACAGCAGGCTTGTCCTCCCCACAGAACATGGCTGGATTGATCTGGTTTTAGGTAGCGCTCATGTTCATGAAGCAGAAGGGTTTTTATTGCACTCATACACGCTCATGAAATGTGACAGTGTATCTGAAAGGGAGATAATCCACAAGAACTGTCTCTACCTTGGTCACTAACAGACCTTATGAAGTGAATCCAGGTAAGGCTGACCCTCTACAGTGACCCCCGGAGAGCTCTAAGACTGTACATCCTTTCCAGAGCCCTTCCTCAGCAAATCACACCTCGGTCTCATGCCAGCGCCATCTGGGCCATCCACAGCACCTCCCAGCACATTCCTGCTCCCCTGAAGTCCTCCCAAACATCTCCCCTGCAAATCTTCCTTCACCACCAAGATTTCCCATCCACTCTAACCCTCCGTTCTGCTCCCACACCTTAGAGACTTTTCTATATCCACCAGCATCTCCTGGAGCCTTTTCTCAAAGAACAACCAAAGATTCAGATTCTGCCCCGTGTAACTCCCAAGTCCATCTGCACAATAAGCTTCTTAGCACAACCAGGACCAGTGGCAAACCTTGTCTGTCTACACTGACCCCAGCTGTCTCACCATGCCAAATTGTTCCTCTGTTGAAGAGTTGCAGTTCAAGCTTGCACAGAGCTTTGAAATATCACTGACCCAAACGAAACCCTGCAGGACAAAGCTGTAAGTAAGTGCACTTATTTGCACACACAAAACGCAGTATCTTATTGAGGAGGGGGCCCCAAGAAGAACTCTAGATAAAATCACTCCTGGCAACTGATCAAACTTCACTTTCCCCAAAACCCTGTAAAACAAATAAACCCTGGAGCCAAAAAGTCTTCAGGGAATGGTGACAGTCATGGATTCCCTCACATCAAATGAGGCATCACATCTCTCTATGGATCTTCAGCCCTTTTAGTATGAAGTTCCAGTTGAATGAAATCAGTTTCTTCTTACCCCAGCTCTTACTCTCTGGACCCACTGAACCTTGGATTCCCAAGGAAGCCTTCTCCAGCCTTTCCTGATAAGTCCCCTCACTTTTCCCTTTGTCTTGATACCGTCTTTGTTTATCCAGAGGAGCTGTAGTTCATCAGCTAAACATTCTCCAGCCGGAAGGAGAAGGGGATGAGTGGGAAACAAATCATTTCACTTTTCCAGTACAGGTACTTTCCAAGAGTGGAGAACGCTGCCAGAAGAGCACATTTCATCGATGGGACCTTATGGCTCCTTTTCCTTTTTTCTCTTAAATAAAACCCCTCAACTAAACAACAAAACCCCAAAAAGCAAGCCTTGCAATGGTGATCCCTGGGAAATGAGAAATAACAAGTCCAAAATACTGTCCAAAAGGCATGAGCCTTTTGAGCTCCCCACAACGACTGAAACATCTTCTGAAGGCCCATCTCAGACATACATTTGCCAGAAGGTCCACACAGCATGCGGTGCAATTGCCATCCTTTCCTTCCTGTGACTGCAGACTCCCAGTGCTATATAAAACATGCTGCCTCCTTACCCCCACTGCACTTCCTCCTCCACACATCCCCTGGCCCCTTCACACACTCTTTTCCTGTCAACTCTGGATCACTAATGTTGAAAGGGATTGGACACACTCGGGGGCATCTCATACAACAACAGAAAAGCTAATTTCAAGACATCTGGAAATTCAGTAAGCTTTCATGGCAATCTGGTTGGGCAGGCAAGTTTTCCAGAGTGACAATCCTAAATCTGTCACATCAACATAGACCAACTTGATTCTCATGGCAGCAAAGCAAGAAGCTGCCATAATTGAGTGTGAAGAAGCTCAGGAAACAATAGAAAGCGAGCAACCCACATCAGCTGTTGAAAGTCTGATGCAACATGGCATGAAACATCTCATTACAATGGCAGCTAAAGCTCAACAGGAGACACTTCTGCACTCGTGTGTGTTCCAGTGCATGAGTGATGCTGGCATTTTCCCACACTTCCTTTCCTGCTCTGCTTCTTTGTGGACCTAATTGTTATTGACATGAATACCGGATGTAATCTTGTGTTATTCTTAGAAACATTTCAGCTCCCAACTGAGGCCTGAAGAGATCAGACCCCCATTTTCCTGACTGAGTTCCTCTGCCACTGTTACACTGGAGGTCAGAGGAGACATCCCACAAATAACCTACAGAAATACACCATCCAGAAACACCAAGAGTAACAAGATCCCAGGTCACCCTACAGAGGAATTACCAACAATGCCAGGCTTGGGGAAACGGCTTCATGTTTGTTAATGGTGCTGGAGTGATAATCCACTCCTCTGACGTCAGACTACATAGAAGAGCCGTGCCAAGAAAGCAGCAATTCAATTAAACTGTAAAGTCAATTGTTCTACAAATTTACCTGTCTTTCTGCTGAGGGTTGTGGTGGCAACCACATCTTTTTTGTCCATCTCTTGTGCTAGCCTGGAGCAGTTACGTACTTGAACACGTTTACCATTACAAACTATTCTCCACCTTCACGTAGGGACACTGGCAAAAAGAAAATTATCCTCAAATAAAACTGACTTTTCATTTTAATAGTTCACACTATATAAAATAAACATGGAATAAGAGCACACAAACCTAACCCGCTCTTCCTCAAATATCAAAATCCAGTTCCCCTACCCTTTCTGCAAAAGAGATTATTTGGCTTCTGAAATGTTAGTTGACACATGTGAGGAGGAGCCAGGTTTGGGGTGGATGATATTTCTGATGTTTTCAGCGGGGGAATAAGCTTCAGATCCGTGGAATTAGCAGACTTTTAGTTTCCCAGTAGGGCCATTACTGCCTGTCTCTCCAGAAGGCTGGTGGTATTAGACTTGAACTATTTGTCTGGAGAATAAAACCAAGACAATCTTTAGGTAGAATTCAAGCCGAACGTAGCATTCTGCTGTCCTTGAGCTACAAAGCTTCATAAATGATCCAGAAAATTATCAACCTGCTGTGAAATACTTCTACACCAAACCACACCACTGCATACATTTGCTGCACCACGAATTTGCCTGTTCTCTTACACAGGAGACTACTGCAGTTCCTAAGCTGGTTTCCACTACTACTGATGCCCTTCAGCTTCTCAGAGTAGAAGCATCTTCTAACCAAGCAGACCACTTCTGTTGGCCTCTGCACCACAGGGACACATCAGGCTTCACAGTAAAGCACTTGAGGAAAAAACTGAAATCACAGAGAAAAGGTGCTTAAATAGAGCTCATTGGAATTCAAAAAGTAAAGCGTTAGGTATGTGTGTGTGTTCCTCCCCACCCCAATAAAGAAGACCACACAACCTTTTGAGTGAGGATGAAAATGAACAAAATAAGGAAAGTTAGCTCCCCTCACACACATCTGCAGCCACGGAAAGAATGTGCATTCTAGGAGCTCAGGAGGTCAAACACAGAGAGGGGGTGGGAAGAAGCAGACAGTGCCCACCAGCCTACAGACAGCTCACACACCTCAAGGCGTGACCACCCTGGTGACACAGACCGCAGCCTGGCCTGTTTGCCTGCTCTCTGCAGCACCAAGTCCTGCTAACAGCCCTTTTGCTAAGGGAAATCCATATTACAGAGTCCATTTTCATTATTTGCTAGACAAAGTAGAGAGCTGTGAGTTTATTTGCCTTGTGCATCTGGAACATTGAGCGCTCAGGGAATGGATATGAGTTCTGGCCCATCTTTTATAACTTAACATTGAAGTAATCTTATCAAGACAAGAAAAAAAATATTCAAGCAACCTGTTGCAGTATAAGCTTTAAAAACGTGAACTGAAGGGCAAAATGCCATGGTTGAAGGTATCCAAAGTTCCCATCAGGTAAATTCCTTCCCTCTCCAAGCAGCTGCTGGCATCCTTCCTGACCGACAGATGTTGCTATCCCCCTTCTGTTTGTTGTAGGGCCAAAGTACTGAATGGCCCCTTCGCTGCTGCTCTTCCCAATTCAGTGAATACTTCCAGGCACACTCTCATTCCTGCTGGTAAAGCCAGCAAAACCAACATACAACCACAGCTACACAGTACAGCATAACGTCATGATATGCCCTGCATCAGCAGGGTCTCCCAGTGCTGAACTTGGAATGCCATCTTTGACCTCGGCACTGCTCTTGGTGACAGGTCAGTGATGGGTAACATGTCCCTCCTTCCTTAGTCCATTTCAATGGTGTCTTGGCTTTTCTCCAGTCTAGTATTTAGGATCATTCCAACAGTCCTGGGGAGGGACCTCTTTCTCCACAGCAATCGAGATGCACACCTCTCCCCCTGCCCCCCAACCTCCCTTTCTGCCATGGCAGAGATCACCAATGGGAAAAAAAAAATCATTCTACCAGGAAGACTTTGCAAGCCTCATCAGGAAACATCAGCTGCTGCCAAGGCTGCTCTTTCTAGATCTGAGTAAGACACCTGGGCATCAAGCAGCTCTTCGCTGTGCAGCTCCCTGTTCATGCACACATCTGAAAGAATCCCATTTTTGCAGGAATGTAGCAGATGACCATTTGTGTCCATGTCCAGAGCATTTCCATTCTGGTGCCAATCCAAGCCAGCTTTGCATTTGTTTAGGTCCTGCTTTTCAGGATCCCTGTGGATCTCTCCATTGGTGTATACCTCTAATGCATACTCACTGATTCGTATGCTGGCGTTCTCTGCGTCCCCACCATGAGTGGAAGTCCTGGAGCTGGCTGTTCCTGCCTTGAATGGCTCCTTCCTGCCCAGGATGTGCTGGCTGATGATTTTACGGAAGGTGTATCGGAACTCCCTGATTCGGTAGGCATAAATTAGAGGATTTACAACCGAGTTGGCATGAGACAGGATAATAGCCAGATACATCAGCCAGAGGGGAGCATGGGCACAATTTGGGCAAAATAAGGTAAAGCAGTTAATAATATGCAGTGGAAGCCAGCAGACTGCAAACAACCCAACAATGATGGCTAAAGACTTGGCCGCATGGACTTCCTTCTGCAAAGTAGAGCGAGAACGTTCCCCATGTACCATCTTGTTCTCCATCTGCTTGAGCTGCCGCCGGGCTGCCATGAAGATTTTCAAGTAGATACCAAACATGATGAGCAGGGGCAAGAGCACACAGGCAAAGAAGTTGTAGTAGACCATGTACTCCATGGTGACCACAGCCTCAAAGAGACATGCCACCATACTGTTGCTGCAGTTGATGGGAGAGGACTTGTTGGAACCCAGCTCTTCGATCTGGGCGCGATTGTGCCACCCTAGCATTGGTGTCAAGCCGATGATGAAAGATAATACCCAGCAGATGGCAATGATACCCTTAGCTCGAGAGCCAGTCACCAAGCCATTGTACCTATAAAGCAGAGGAAATAGGAATTATATCAGTATAATTCAACAAGCCCCCGACATTCATACAATTTCCCAACGGCCCAGAAGACACAAGACAGCAAGAAAGGCACCTGCTTCTTAAGATGGGCCCTAGAACTGCCATGCAGAACCCACGCAGCAGAGCACAGCAAAGACTCCATGGTGATGTTGTATGCCACCTACTTCCCTCCCCCTTCCTTTAGGCAGTGAATATGTGACAGAAAAACAGGGAATTTAATACAGTTTTCATCTGTGTTCCTTCACCAGCCCACTTGATCATGCACATACATTTTGCAGCCTGGATAATCAACAGCACTGTTCTGACCCTTAGTGACGAAGGCCACCATGGCCCTCTTGCTAAAGTCTGAGATAGTTCCTCCTTTCTGGCAAAGGAGCAGCCTTTTAGCACAGAATTGCTATGTCTCTCTTGCAAGCCAAACAGCACAAAAGAACCTGGAGGCACAGTGCCACTGTCCCCATGTCCATGGTCAGCTGTGCGCCAGGGAAATTCTGCTGACTCAGCAGAAGAAGCCAGGCTGGCATTGCCTCTCAGCAACACACTCCGCTCCACAATGGGCTCTTCAGGGAGGCCAGCACCACCAACCTTCCTGACACAAGTAAGTCAGCAGTTTCCTCCTCAGCCCAGCTAAGAGGACCTCAGGCATTTCTCAGAAAGGACTTAAGCGGAGTGCTCTGACTGCACGTGTTCTGTGGGCTGCACTGCACACACCAAAGGGGACTTCAGTGGTGGAGGCATTGATCTGTTGAAAGAGGCAATAAGCAACACGGCAAGGATCTGCCAGTACAGGCAGGGACCTTGGTTTGTTTGCAGTATCAGCCAGTTCCCAAGGCCTCACAGGTTACTGCGAGTCCTGAGCTGACTCTACCAGTTCTTCTCTCTGAAAATGTAAATCAGGGCGACAGTTTATTTCAATGCACTTTCCTTCCCTTGGTAATGCTTAACATGGAAAGTAGATGGCTGGATTCCCACATTGTCCACTGTGGGTCCCACACTGTACTTGACCCCATGTGTCTGCGATCGGACAACAGTAGCGCAGGGCTCCCAGTGTTTACCCACTGCTTCTTCTCCCTCTGTCCCCAGAATTCTCTCAGCAAACAAACATTAAAAATAAAATAATCCAACAAGCCACAGAAAACTTTCCGTCTCTCAATGAAAGTCACTCCCACAGGTTCATGCTCCTACCCCAGTGCAAGTTCAAGACAGGGGAGGAGAGAGGCTGCTTTTGCTGGACACAGTACAGAAAGGAGATCACACGTGTGCTTTAAATCCCTACTGATGGGCCCTGCGGGAGAACCTGGCTCCACACACAGCCTGGCAGGCTTGAATCTCCCTTCCTCGGTTGCATTTCAAAATCAGAAAAAAGGAGTGGGTGATGGAGCCAACCACACAATTCCCAGTATCCAAAAATACTGAGATCCCTCTTCCATAAACGAGGGAGGGATTTCAGCTGATTCTGAGAGATAAAAGGCTTTCTCCAGCAAGCAGCGGATTCTGCTCAATATCGTTGGGATGCGAAGGGCACAGCACGGATGGTAGCAGGGGACTGATCACATTCAGACCTCAGCAACGCAGCCAAACAGCATCTGTGCTTTGAAAAGGACACTCATGGAGCAAGAGCTTGGCTGAAGGCACTTGAAGCTTGGAAAAAAACAAACCAAGAAACCTCAGAACCCCGAAGCCCTGGAATTGGCTGCATCTTGTCAGAGGAATTTTGAAATTGTGCAGCTGTTATCCCACGACTGGAGATGTCCCTTCCCTACCACTAAAAATACATTCACTGCTCCTCCAGGCAAGCCCCCCCCCCCCCCCT
>JANRGW010041239.1:0-13586 GCA_024733675.1 Psilopsiagon aymara | reverse complement strand
CCCTCCCTCTTCCCCTCTGGGGAATCCCATGCCACAAACTTTACAAGGCTTAGGAACAGCACTCAGGAGCAGTGCCTGCTTTCCAGCGGCAGTGTGTTGTGTTGGCAGTGGCAATTGCCAGCCGACCAGAGAGTGCATTTCCACAGTGCCCTGCTCAGTATCCCCAGGGGTTAAGACAGAAAGCTCATGGCATCTCATGATGTAGCACTATGTTGGACAGGAACCCACTGAGAAACATTAATTTGCTTGGGAAAGCTTAACTTCTAGGATGCACAGGGACACCTCTGGATGACTGAGGGAGGGTTATTGTCCCGGCAGACTTCCCGGGACTCATTCCTTTTGTCCAGTTAGAGATGCCTAAGAGACACTGGAGAGTTCATGTACCTGTCTCGGCATCTTTCTAGGCTCATAGCAGCCAGGCCAAAGCTTGTCTCTAACCCCAGGGCTGTACAGCTCTACATGGCAAGTTCAGGGCTTCCAGGAAGCATCACATACACTGTGAATCGCTGGCACCTATGCAGGAGACAGCCTGCTGCAAGAACGGGTCACACCTACAGCCCATGCTCTGCATAACTGGCAGGTGACTTTGTAGTGTGTCTGATGTGTCCAGACAGCACTGGATTGTCTGTGCACAAGCAGTTCTCGTGCTTCCTGGAAATACTGGACTCACTATGCAAACAATGACTTATCCTCGTGAAATTCCAGACACAAAGAACATTATTAGTGCAGAGCACAGGGATGCTCACAGTGGAGCTGGGTGTGGGGATGGGTCACCTGACTCTGCTAGAAAACAACCCCCACTTCTGCAAACACATTAAATTGTGGATGTTTTCCCCAAAATAATTTCACCTGCCCTGCTGCTCTTCCAGCCATCAGCCTGGCAAACTGCCTCCAGGAGCACAGCTGCCCTTGGTGCTGCCTAGAGGAACTCAGCTGAGGATGTGATGCTGCTGGGTCCTTGTCACCAGGATTCCTTCACAAAGTGTAGCACCTCGCCAATCCAATTCATAAACTATGAAGCTGGGTGGAAGGCAGAGCTGGTATAAGAACCACAGTTAAATCAGCAGTTAAAATCTTTCTGTACATTGCATGATATGTAACTGGGCTAACTCTTTGTCATGGCATCCAACCAGGCAACTGCTTGTCTTCAAACCCAGCTCTGGCTGACAGCACTGCGTCTGCCATGCATGGAGCATGTTTCAGCCACCATCAGCGCACCACACCAGAAAGCCTGTGCTCAGCACTGAGGGCACTGGGCTTTGATCTGAATCCCAGCAGTGCTCAGTGGGTTTTAACAAATCACTGTGAAACACCATTCACTGGATGCACCCATCCACTCAACAGCCCATACCTTGGGAGCTGCAGCCATAGGGGCAAGACAATAGGAGGATATTCTATCCCTATTACATGCATCCGAAAATGACAGACACTGACAACCCCAGCATTGTCCAGGAAATCTTGTTGCAGAGCAAGAAGCCAAACCCAGACCTTCTCATGCATCACCTAAACAGTCCTTTCCCAAAAGTCTCACTCAAGGAACTTGCTGCCCCATTACCAGGTGCTGATACTAGTGCTTGTCTATGCTATGCAGACAGTGTAGGGTTGGATCCTAAAGGTGGGCACAGGGCTGTAAACTCCAGAAGCAGTAACTGTGGGCAGGCTCCATTCTTTTGCCTAAGTCCAGACTAAAAGCTTGGAAACAGCAAGTTCCACTGTGGCCCATGAAGCCGCAGACAACTGGCAGTGCTTTCAAAGCCATGCCCGTGCTTGTTCAAAGGAGGAAGTGAATTATTCTTCTTTCATATTAGGCTGAATCTGCCCATGATCTATTTGACACAAACAAAAATGAAGTGTTTGTCATAAAGTCAAAAGGTTTATGGTGAGCAGGGAAAGAAATAAGTCCAGATAGGCTCAAAGAGACAATAAAACTTTAAACCCCTGATTCACTGATTCAGATGCTCCTATATGAGCATTTGAGAAGGCAACCCTAGAGAATTAAAGCAACTGCTGAAACAAACTGTTGTCAGCAAGAAGGTCCTTTCCATGTCCTATGCTTTATTCAGGGTTTGTGTTCATCTCCCCTACTCCACCTGTCCCAGACTCTGAGAAGTCAGTTCTTCACGTCCATCACCCCTAGCCTCTGGCAGAAAACATTCCAATGCCCTCTCAGAGCTGCAGTTTCAATCACCACTACATGGGATAAATCTGTCCCAGCGTTCCAAACGACATGGAGCTGCACCTTAGTAATGCATTCCTACAGAAGCATCCCAAGCAGCTTATGCAGACATCTCCAAAGCAGCTTTCATCAAAGAAAAAGGTCTGCACTTCAGCAAGTTACTGTAGCTGGCACTGTATGACCTGCATCAGTATTTAGGCCACAACACCTGAATCCAGCACACTGAGCAGGCAGTAACCTTTGTTTGGCTGCAGGAAGAAAAACATCTCCCCTCTCCCCAGAGCATCGGAGCTACCTGTCCTTCCCCACGAGGGTATCCTTACCACAGATGCCTGCACCAGAACACGTGGCTGGGCACTGTGCCCGTGAAGCCTTTGCTGGTACCAAAGAGCCTGGAAAGTGGCAATTGTTTGTGGCCTATGACTTCATCCTGCAGCTCAGACTTGCAGCCAGTTTTGTTCAGCGCACCCAGGGGGTTTGTATCAGTGAGCACAGCTTTCAGGTACCTGCCACGTTAAAGACATTTCAGATCTGATCCCAGACTCAGCAATGGCTCAGACTCACTTCCTTGGCAGTGCTTTATTGCCATGTCCAGAGTGCTACATTGGTATATAACATGGCAGAATTCAGCAAAGGGTTTGAGAACTTGTGGAAAGGTTATGGAATTCTACATTTGAATCAGTTGAAAGGCAGAACACATGAGACTTCCACAAATTAGATTTAATGCATTGTTAAAGTTTACATATAGATGTCTTTCCTGACTGCAATTTTTGAGGAGAAGGTCTTTTATCCATAGAAAAATCATTCCAAAAGTAACTAATTATGTACTGAGGTGTCCGAAAACCCAAGCAGAATCATAAATCCCACACTTCTGCCTCCTGAATGCTGGCAGTTTATTTGTGTGGGAGTACACATACACAGACGTATCCAGAAACACGTGATTACCTTCCTTAGGACAAACCAAACATGAAACAATTAAAAAGAACAAGAAAATATAGGTTTGTCCTTTTTTGGTTTCACTAGAGTGAAGGAAGTCTGTTTTCTTATTTTCTTAGGAGCATTCATCTAATGAATATTAGGAATGCCTGGTGTTACCTTTCTTGTCCTCTGAAGGGGAGAGAAGAGGCTCCCCCAGGCATTAAATAACGGAGTAAAAACATTCCACCTTTAGTGGCAGGACTTTACTTCCACACATTTTTGAGACAAGCACATAAAGGACGTGAGCAATCTAAGTCATCCCACATCTCCCTCTTCAGCTAAACAGCTTCCACCTGCTCAGCATGTCTGAGGATATATATTTAATGCTTATTCATCCGTAAAGCCTTCAGAGGAAACACAATTGACAAGTTCTCCACTCCAACTGTAAAAGGAGAAACCAGTGGAGGACAAGGAGGAGAGGAACCCATGGATGTACCTGTGGGTTTCTGCATCCAATCATCTCCACTGTTCCTGGGGCAGAGGAGGGTGTGTTCTGTTATGTCAAAAACAAACCAGCAAACCCAGTAGGGTGCCCAGCACTGATCGGGTCTGGTTTTTCTAAAGGACTCTTCACCTTGGCTATTCCAGGAAATTAAATATCAAGACAAGATCACTACAGCGATACTGCCAAAAATGGGCAGAAATCCAGATTTTAAAATCCTTTTCCTGGTAAGTCATCCTCTAGCAATAAGAGCGCTTAAACTGTCCGCAAAAGCCCTCAGGGTTAGCCCATGGGAGAGGAATTAAAGACATTAGCCCTTCTCAAAGCCATTTCAGAGGCAAGTCCCAAGAGCTCCTTGCATATGGTTATATGGTTATTTGTACCATTTATCAATAGTTTTGCTTATAAACTGAAACCATAGAAAAGTGGAGACAGTTTTATTCATAGGTAACATCAATAGAGTTTTCTCTGCAATGGAATGGTCATTCCTGACAACTACCTCAAAAATAGAGCCTGTGACAGGTTTGGAACCTGACAATGGTAATATTCTAGCAGCCCAAACTTGCTGAGGCCAGGCTTCAGGAAAGGCTACACTGTACTGATCCACATGGGAAGGTAATTTCTGCAGCTTTAGGGAAAAGAATGCTTTCTGTTTTGGAATGAAGGGTTTGTGTTAATAGACATAAGTGCTGGATGACCAAAGTATTCACGAGACAAAACTAAATTGCAGAGGTCAGCACAAGTGATTTAAGCTCAACAGGAGGGAGGATGTCCAAAAACTCAAACTTGAGAGCACAATAATCAGAAATCTGTTCCATTTTTGCAGCCGTGTTTGTTGTTAAGGAGAGGAAGCAAGTCTCTCCATTCCTGACAGTGGGCTGCATCCTCCTAAGGGCAAAACAGGAAGGAAGGAGACTCCTACACTGTGCCTACACCAGCCTCTCCCAGGGCTTCCTCTACATCTTTCAAGCTTACTGAATAACTTGGAAGCACTGTCACACAGCATTCAAACCCAGCCCACAAAATTAAGTGCTGCTTCACACCCACAGTCAGATATATCCCATCACAGCAATGTGCTTCTGGAACACTGAACTGAGTAGCAGCCCCTCTGCGTGCGGAAAAACTTTCCTTTGTCCCTGGTGGCACAAAAAGTAGCAGCTAGTCACATTCAGCTTTCAAGCTCCAATACTGGAATGTGCTTTTCTTCCTTCAAACACCGGAGTAGACACCACAGAATAACTATCTGCAGGTCTCATTAGGGACAAGCCTCTGCCTTGACCTAATAATGCTTTGTTTCCAGAGGCAGTGCCTAAGCTACTCCAAATCCTCCTAAGACC
Organism: Psilopsiagon aymara; assembly: GCA_024733675.1. NCBI lineage: Eukaryota > Metazoa > Chordata > Aves > Psittaciformes > Psittacidae > Psilopsiagon > Psilopsiagon aymara. Next base: position 8,653 of record JANRGW010041239.1, on the reverse strand, counting down.
CATTTCTTCATAGCCTGCTGCTTCTCCTCCATCCACACTCTCCACAACCTGCTGCTGTGGCTGCAGGCAGGGTCCCACTCTCCCCATGGGGAAGGAGACGAGTTGTCCTCGCCACCTTTCTGCCCCCACCACGCACTGCTTTAGCTCCACTTTCCCACAGGGATCCTTCTGGTGCTGTTGGATGCAGCTCAGAGCGCAGGTTGAGGTTACTGCGCGATCCTGTCCGAATTGGGAATGGCAGCTCCTAGGCAGTGCCATGCAATGCCATGAGCATACACCATATGAGAGCAGAGAAGTGGAAAAAGAAGCAAACAGAAAATCCAACAAAGGCAGCCTTCAAAACCTGGAAAAGTGGGGTTTTTTTTCAAATTACAAGATAAAAAGTGTGGATCCTCATTTAACTTTTCCTTCCCCAGTTCATCTCCAGATGTGTTGTTATTACTGTGTTCATCCTTCACCACCCCAGCCCCACCAGTCCAACCCGTGCTTACCTGAGGGGAATGCGGATCGCAATGATTCTGTCAATGGCAATAGCAAGGAGGCTGAAGATTGAGCTCTGTGTCAAGACCAGGACGAAGCAGGCAATGAAAAGGCAGCCATAGAAGAAGGCACAGAAGCCAGTGCTGATGGTGATGGCAAAGGGGATTGCCAGCACACCCACGGCAATGTCAGCAGCAGCCAGGGACACCACAAAATAGTTGGTGACGTTCTGCAAGTTGCTATTCAAATAGACTGCCCAGCAGACCAGGATGTTCCCCAGGATGGCCAGCACTGCAATGATCAGTTCCAGGATGATATAAGCTATGTCTGAGAGGAAGTCTTCTTTCCCATGTACTAGCATGGTGAGAATGACCAGGCCAACGTGAGAACGTGCCAGAAAAGCTCAGCGTTCATATCTGCAGAGCACTGAACAGTCGAGATACCTCAAAGCTGCCTTCGGGTCTGAAGAGCGCTCAGCTGCCAGCTGGTGAAGGTTGCTCACACATCCCTTTTCTCCCCATAGCTTTTGAAAAAAATAGCGTCAAGAAAAAAATCCCAGGGTTTGCCAGCTCCAGCAAAGTGCATTAACCAGATGCAGAACAATTCAAACTCCAGCAGATGAATGGACAGGAGAATATCTCGTGTATACAGACACTGGTTCCCAGGCCACACAGTCCAGCAGGCAACGCGACACAGAAAGTGCACTGTATGGCGTCACATCAGCTATGGCTTTTTGTTTCCTGTTGACAATCACACTGCTAGTCATGGCTTCCTGTCATGTACATACCTACTAGCAACATCCTCTGGTTCCCTTTTTCACCTTTTCCCACTAGGACTTGGGAAATATTCTCTCCAGCTGAAGGAAACATTCAACTTCTTCACTTGCAGTTTCCTTTAAAAAAGAAAAAAACACAAAGACCAACCACACACACTAAGTAATCAGCTCTTTGGAGGAGATGGAAAAAGCAAAATCTCATTAAACCGGCACATTACACTGATAACGGATATAAAACAGACCTAGAAGAATACATCATTGGCAAAAATCTCACATTCTTGTCTCTCCTGAAAGCTGCGGGGCCAAACCCAAGGTTCAGGAAGGCAGTAAGTCATTCACAGTGCTGATGAGAAACAAGGGACGTTTTGTTTTCGAGGCTACCAAGTGAGCTGGCACTTGAGCAGCTGCTCAATAGTCTGCCCTGAAACATGAGAGCCCCACTAATGATGCCTTGGCAAGTGCTGTGGCTGCACGAAGGAAAGGTGGAGGAGCCTTCCCTCACACACCTGCCTCCTCTGATCCAACACAAAGACCTGAGCCATCACGTGCTGCCCACCCTCACGTGCTTTGCCCTAAAAGCACACTGCTCTGTGGTGACACAAACCTTCATTCATAAAGGGGTTATGTTGCTGGCATGTGTGGTCACTGCTCTGCTGCCATACCCAAGCTGTCCTCCAAGTGCAGGAAGGAACGTGATCAACATCAGGGAGAATAGTTCAAGGTATGTCAGACAGTGACACCTCTGAGGACTTTCCTGCTGAGCAGGCATGCTTCCTGCAAGGGTCTCTCTGTGTTCCTCTTCTGCAATGCCATCATTTTTGTTCAAATAAATCTTTATTCTATGAGGAAACAATTTATTCTTTATACACTGTATGGTGTTTGTTGCGTCCACAGATTCAAGACAGCACCTACAACCAGCCAGAAACACACCCACCAAGATACACTTCTCCCAGAAACACACATAGGCACAATGACAGTATCATCTCTCAAGTATACATTCATGTTCCTGCAGTACCATGCACACAAAACTGGGATTAAAGTTGTTGCTGCTTCAAGGAAACACAGTCTCTAGAGCTGCCATTTCATAGGAACCGACAGACATCACCTACATGCTTGCACGTCTTACACACTTATCTTGCAGGTCACCTCATCCCTCTGCTTTCAGATAGAGATACATTTCATCAGTTTCAGCTAAAAGTACAGCAATGGAGAATACAGTTCCCTCAGCTTTGTGCCACAATCAAGAGATAATTATATGCTGTCCTACCCTGTCACTTCCTGAGTGGGTTCTAAACCTTATTTAGAAAGCTTTAGCAGTAATGTTTTCTCATTAATTTAAAAACCCACAGCTACTTGAAACATCAGAGAGCTGGGGAGAGAGGGATACAGCACTAACCCATAAATCACTCAGGCTCAGTTTCAGATGCAACATGAACCTCCAAACCCAAAGGTTTTCATGACCCCAAGCACAGGTGACCTGGTGTGGTCCAGCCCACCAGCATTTCATGCCTTCACAGTTCACTCTCTTTTCAAGTCAGAAACCTAATTTGTCAGGAGAAAATAAAAGGGTAAAGACAGTGATAATAAAAGAAAATATGATTAACTTGTGATTCACATCTGATCTCAGGAATATAACCTAATTTTAGGCCTTTCATTGATTTAGAGCTCTATTGCTAATGCTGCATTTGAAAGGAAAATGAATGATTCTTGGTGGTTTGGGTGTGCTTCAAAACCTCAGCCTTTTCTCCACCTTCAGCAATCTTGTTTATGTCCTTTGGTTTGTGTAGAAGAAACCAACAGAAGAGTTGTGATCTAGCTTCTAAGAGGAAGATAAAGCTCATCTCTTTAATCTTTCCTAAAATTTAATCTTTAATTTTTTCCTTTAATTTAATCTTTCCTAACAAACAAAAAACCCCAAAAGTCCCAAACCAACTAACCAACCCTCTATATTGTCTAACTTCCTTTAGCAAAACCTCCAGTTTTCCTCTGAACTCCTAAAGATTACTTATACTTTCCTGAATTTCAGGGGTGTCAGTGATATGCTCCTACTCTGCAAGCATCAAAATGTCCCCACAGGTTTGGTTCAAGGCAGAGATAGTGAAAACCTCTCCAAGAGCCTGATTTCCAGGGAAGAGGATTAGAATTAATATATGATAGAAATAAAGAAAAGCTGAAGGGAGAGAAAAAGGAAAGGGCAAGGTGAAAAATTAACAATGTTCTGTGCATATGTGTGAGCAAAAAAGGGGAAAAAAGACAGAAAAAAGCTGTTAGGAGAACAAAACCCCAACAAAACAAGGGAAGGAGTCCCATGTCCCTTGGCATCATGGAAGCAGAAATGGCAACAGGGTAATGTCCAGCAATGGGGCATGGAGCAGACACTTCTCCGCTTCCCAACATGCTCATGTTTCCATGCAGGTCAAGCTCATGACCAAACTCCAGTGTCAGAACAAGCTAAATTAAATTAACAAATTACTGCGACATACTGGGGCCAAACCCACTGCTGTGTAAAGTAAACCCACCACAAACACCTCTGCAAGCTATGGAGATGAAGTGAAAAGAACTGAACAAACCACTTCTGAAAGGACCTAAGAGCTGGTCACCTTAATCCTGATGCTAAGAGGATTTACTTGAAGTCCTGCTATGTTGCTGTTGCACCTCATATTCATACCACATACACCTCAGTGAAATTACTGGGATACTCTTACCCATTTCAGGGCTCCCTTTAGTAGGATTATGAATCCATATTGACCCCAGATGCTTTTTGTTTAACCTCTTTCAGTGGGCTCAACTCAAAGCCATTTTCCAACAAACCTATGCTGTGGAGGTCCACCACACACTAATTGTTCAGCACAAAGCTGGACTTGCCTAAAGCTCTGCATGCATCCTGATAAAGCACAATGCTGGAAACTGAAGTTCAATGACCACATCACATACTGTTTTCTAACACAGCAGCGCTTTTAACTTTACACTTCAACTGTTAGTTTCATGGTCTGATGTTAAATTTGAATTTACCTCTGAATTTGCTTAGTCCCTTCTCTTTGTTTCCCCCCTTGCCTTCACAAACAATGGGCTGATTCTTCAAACCAAGCCCTAGCCATTTATTCTGAAGCAATCGGTGAGATGTGATGTCCAGAAGAGGACAACATGTCCTTCCACGCTCTGCTCTCAGATGGGCTGGAAAACAGAGTTCTGCAGAGCCAGCACATCTCAGAAGAGAAATGACTGGAGCTGAGCAGGTGCTCCAGCCACGATACAACAACATCTTGTGCCTGCTTCAGCACCAGTGCTGCTGCAGTAACTACTGGCATTAGAACAAGCAATTATTAGCCACAGAACCCCAGCACATCAGAGGCCTCACCTGCTACCCACAGAAGGTGCCACAACCCGGGAGGTTCCCATATTCAACCTGAGCTCACCCATCTCATCTCATTCATCTCTCGCAATGTTAGCCTGTTATAGCTTTCACTCATCATGGTAACAACTCTAACTGCAGAATTATTTGCAACTTGCTTTAAAGCAGGCACAGGCTCAGACATTCTGCTTATAGGGCTAAAAATCTGAGGCACATGGACAGAAATGAAATACAGACCACCCAGAGAAAAAGACATATATCCAGAGGCAATACAAAATGTATTATCAGATTTATGTACTTCACGCAAGACCCAAAGGCTCTGCAACCGGGTCTGACAAGGCAAAAGTAATTAACAATCTGCTTTACTCACTGTGGGAGTGTACATTTAACATCTCAGGCTCTCGAGGGATCAATATTGCAAGCTTCTTGAAACTTAACAAAAATAATCTGTATCACACAACCCGCTGGACAGTTACAATTAGTATTTCTTCTTAAGCCTGTGTTTGATTTTGTTAATTGGATTAATTCCTTCTTGATACCCTGGGCTATGTTCGGCCTTTCTCCCATTATTAAATAAACCTTTTTAGCCACTCACAGACCTGTAAAGCTGTTGCTACGTTTGTTTTTAGTGACTTGGAACACTCTGTTCTCCCTCATATTTCAGTCCCAATGAAAAACTCTCCTTGAAAATTCAGTAAAGTATCTGAACAGCACGTTCACATGAAGCACTTCACCGCTGGAGCCTAAGCAAGCTTTTGTTTGGCCATCTCCAGTTGGCTTTGGACTCGGGTGTTGCCTTTTCTCTCTCCTGAGCACAAAAAGCATCAAGGTAAGCTCTTGGCCACTGTGTGGCTGAAATAACCCACCTCAAATAAGTTCATTTCCTGTTCTCGGCCTCTTCAGGCTGAGTTCAGGCACCCTGGTTTGGACGCCCACACTCTTGCCGGCTCTGCTCCATGTGCCAGGCTGATGTAACGACAATGTCTGTGACACTTCACTTTGACAGCTACTCTCAGATATTAGCAAAATCTCCAGGGGACCAGGAGCCTTCAGGGCACCCAAGGCAGTCAAGGGGCATGTAGGTGACAGGCTTCCCTGTGATCCAGAGAGGGTTGTTTTCATCTTGGCTGCTTCAGGACAGGGGCAGCAGGCAGCTCACAAGTCCATTGAGGAATCTCAACGCTCATTCCACAGATCACAATCTTGACAACATGACCCTTTCCAGGTACCAGCCACATACAGATTACCTAACTGCCTTAGAGAAAACCCTTGAATTTTCACATGGCCATAAGCAGAAAAAGTGGTGCTGCTAAATCATTTGTTTCCTACTTTCCAAAGCCTGGAGGGGGAGATGCTTGTCAGTTTTCATCCTCTCTTTGAAATCCCTTCAGCTCAGAGAGAATTTCTCTATCTTTAAAATCAAAGACTAAGAAATCTTGTCTTTCTCCATTATTTTGGGGGATCAAGTCACAATAAATAAGCCAATGTGCTCCCAGGCAGCACAGATTTGCAAAACAACTCGGGCTGTAAAACACAACGAAAACAGCTGGAAGGCTGCAGTAGCCATTTTCTGCATTGCTCAATGGTTTCCTTTCTAAAGTTTGGCATTTTATGAATACTCTACGCAGTTTGGCTTCCCCGTGTCCCTGACTGCTCACACAAAGCCAGTGTGATTGGAAGTGTCAGAAAGCATCCTCGCTCCTGCCTCCTATCCACAGGTGAAGAGATGTGGCTGGGTGCGGCAGGAAAGAGAGGAGGGAGGAGGCATCACCCTTCTAACTAGGATGTACTTCTGGTCCCCTCTTGCTTTACGATTGGCTGCTGGCTAAGTGATCTTTTAGGTCATCTGCTTACAGTAACAGGAAAAAATTAAATATTAATAATAGACTATTTCCCTCTAGATTGCTCTTTGTTAACAAAGGATACAAGTGAAACAAAGCATGCAAAATTATCAGCACACCATGCTCTTGGTTTTCATGTACCTAGAGCACTTGCAGTTTCCTTCTACACTCCCTGGACTTAGAGATAGCCCAATATCCTGCACACCTACCTGTGGGACTCCAAATGGCAGTCTGACCCTTCCAAAGGATTGTTTCAGACTTCATCCAAAACGTCATCTGATCTGAAGTCCTCCTTGACTAGGGGATTACTCGAGACACCCACACTGCTGCAGCAGCAACAAGCAGCATAATGCAGTTATACCCTTCAAGCCTGTCCCATGTCTCTCTCTCCTGTTTATACCCCATATAAAAAGTACAAAGCAAAAATACCCCGAAAATGAAACCTCACTGGACAGCAAGCAAAGGTCGTGACACAGATGGGCTGGCTAATAGGAATATCCAATTCAAAGCCAATATCTCAATGTTGCCTTCCTGCCCTCCAAATGCTAGAAGTGGATTAATTTTCACTGCAGTAGCGGAAGACTAGAGGAGCAGAGCGCATCTGATCATTTCTTTTTCCTAAGTGAACGTTATAAATGTTTCAAAGCAAGACAAAACCCCTCACAGTAATTATTCCCGTTCTAATGGTCCCAGAAAGCCAGGGAGGGCAAAACTAAGTAAGGCTGAATGACCAGCAGTTAAATAAGCCAGATCAAACAAACAAAAGGGAAAAGGTTCCCCTGTGCTCACTGAAGTCTCACTGGGCAGCAGGCTTCTTGATGTATTGCCAAAAGACGCAGAAACATGTTGGATTTTTGATGAAGCCATTTGCATCCAGGAGTGATGAAGATGATTTACCTATGGTGGCATTTCCAAAAATAGAAAATAGAGCATTTGAATAAGCTTTCGTAAGACAGACGTGTAAAATGCATAATTAAAACCATGTATCATGGCCAGAAACAAGTTACTACTGCCAATATCATCCACAGTGTCTTTGAGGAGCCAATTTTCTCTTCCTGTGTGAGTGAAGAACTTAAAAGCCAACTCTCCCTCTCCACAGCCCTGCTAAAGCCAGCTGTGTTCTAAACAAAAAGCATTTCCTTCAAGAGCACAATAAGAGAAATGAGGAAACAGGATATCGAGAAGAGGTGACCCACTGAGGAATACAGGCAAGGGAGGAATTTGCTCCAGAAACATTTATCATATTGTTAATGCATCCATTCTGCTGCATTTTAAAATAATGGAGCAGACTTCTCTCCAGATGTGACTTCACTTCTCCTTTCCACATGAAGTTTCCATTCAGGCAGTTGAGAACTGGGTACATCTGTTCGTTCTCCTGCATTTTTATCCAGTTGTTCCCAAATTCTGTTTTCCTTCTCCAACTACAGGCTTGCTCTCCACCAGGCCTTGCGATCATTGCTTCCACTCTTCTGAGTACCTTCCCTTTTACAGGTTGCAAGTAGTATTTGTGGAAGCTCTGCCTGAGAAATAAACCCTACTCCAACCTACTCCAGAGCAGGGAGTGCTGTTGTACCAGCTCAACCAACATCCTACCTTCTGCAACAGAAAGAACGTAACTCTTTCCAACTCTCTACATGTAACTTAAAATGATTCCCCTTGGAAGCTGTCCTTCCCTATCCTGATGAAGGCACTGTGCAACTTGAACAGAGATGAGTAAATTCTACCTGCTTCAAGCCAAAGCAAAACTGTTTCACTCAACGCTCATCCACGGCTCATATGCTGACCCCTCTGAGGAAGGGTTATTACTGAGGATTCACCATGAAGCTCCCATTACCACCAAAGTGGTTTGACTCATATCCACCCACAGTATGAAAAGCACTCAAGCTTCCATAGGGCTGCTAACCCAGCTCATCACATCCTTCCTCCCCAACTTCTCCCTGCTCCCTTCTCTTATCTTAGTTTAAGCAGTGACAAAGCAGCAGCACAGAGCCTGCCTCAGAGCCAAACATGGAATCATAGAATAGTTAAGGTTGGAAAGGACCTTAAGATCATCCAGGTCCAAACCCCCTGCCATGGGCAGGGACACCTCCCTCTAAACCATGCCACCCAAGGCTATGTCCAACCTGGACTTGAACACTGTCAGGGATGGAGCATTCACAACTTCCCTGGGCAACCCATTCCAGTGCCTCACCACCCTTACAGTAA
>JANRGW010041238.1:30646-41024 GCA_024733675.1 Psilopsiagon aymara | reverse complement strand
GAAGCTGGGGGGGGGGGGGGGGGGGGGGGGGGGGAGCACAGAGACCCCAAATCACTGACAGGACAATGAGCACTCCAGCTGGGAAGTAGTTAATGCCCTAAATGTCAGCCCTTTGGAGCTGGTGCTTTGGAGCTGGAGCGTTGTTCCAGGTCAGCCGACGTCACTCATCGTCATCCTCGAGGTAATTTCTGCACCCTCTGCCACCCAAGAACAAAAAGGTTTCCCTCCTGAGCATGTGTGTGTGTGTGTCATGCTGCTGAACTGCCCGTGTCCCCCGTGGGGACAGAAACAGGAGGACACGTGTGTGACTCTGGAATCAAAAGCCACCATCCCCAGGGGTTTAAGGTGTTCAGCTCTACAAAGGTGACAACTGGGTACATGATGAGACAGGGAGACCCTTGGACAATTATGGCAAGGTTGCTTATGTTTCTGGTTCCCATACTCTATGGAAGGAACCACTCAATGGGTGGTTCAATGGGGATGAACCTTTTGTCTCAGAATAGCCCATGGAGTGACACTGGGAGCTCAGTACATTTATTCTCACCCCTGACCACGAGCTCGCGCATTTCCAACGTTACCAGCGCTATTTGGTTTACGCTTATTTATTATTATTGCAGAATAAAACACATGGGAAAAGGGGGGGGGGGCTGCTTTAATTTTTAATATGTAAAATATCTCAGCCCAGACCCTGACTGAACCTTTGCAAAACAGCCTTGTGGAAAAGCACTGTGTGCCCATCCACGTGCACACACCCGGGAGAGGGGAAGTGTCAAATCCAACCCAGCAAATAGCTGCCTTAAATCCATGGCATTCACCAGAGCCTGGGAATATCTCAATGCCCTTACCCCAATGGCTGAGGTGAAATGGTACCATACTACCAATGCCGTGTGCCCTTATGGGTGCTGAAAAGTGAGCAGCTCCCAGGTACTGCGAGCAATGGCAAGCTGGCAGAGGCCAGTAGCAATATTGCATTAAAGCCCCATCTAGAGGCCTTTCATTGTGGAGAGTTTGGGACATGAGGACCAGCTCTGGGATCCAGTTTGGTGCTCTTATCCTCTCACCCAGGGCTCGTCCAGCTTAAGGAAAGACAATATAGGAGTGTGGATGGAGGGGAGGACAAAGTTACATGTATATATGGTTGAGAGGCTTTTTGCTTAAGTATTTCTCTACTGGAAAAGACAGTTTAAGAGTCATTCCTCATGCACGTCCCCATGAAACCAGTGTGCCCAGCATGTGGAAGGAAACTCCTATTACGCCAGGCAGCCCCAAGGCAGAGGTCTGGGGCACACAGCCGGGGCTGGGTCATGGAAAGGCAGTGCGATCCTCGCCGTTACTCATTTCCTCTGCCCAGAGCAAGGTGCCTTAGCGAGGGTGATGCTCTGGGGCATGCGCGACTCTTTCCGAAGTGAGGCAGCACCAAAAATAGGCACCACTTCTGCTTTCAGACAGGGGAAACGGGAAGCCCAAGCAGCCATTGACTGCTCCAGGGCTTTGCTGCGGGCAGGTGCTGCTTGTCTAGCCAAGGGATCATGCACCGGACCTGGGTGCAGCATCCTTCTGGGGCAGCTTTGTGCCTTTCCAACAGTACGTGGGGTGACACAAAAGCTAGGTGTTTCTACTGATAGCCACCGACAGCAGAGGGCAGTGCCACACAGGAGCAGTGCTGACGGACATGTGCTTGGCTTTTTTAAGCGAGAGTTTTTCAGAAGGGTGTTTTATATCCAAGATAGAGGGGACACACCATAGGCAGAGTGAAGCTACAAAGCAGCTGAGGAGTTTGGAGTTTCAAGTGACAATTTCAAAGGGCCAGGGAATGGTGCTTCTACCAGCATCATACCATCTTCTTTCGGATCAAAAGGAAATAGCAAGGTGCAATGATAATGTTGGGCAAGGAGTGGTTGTCACCAGACCTGTCTCTTCTGTGGCCACAGCAGAAATTCTGCATCCTCTCCCTAACCATAATGCTTCTGTAATGTGCTCCTGAGTGCAAAGTAGTTGGGAGGGTAACCTGTGAGGATCCAAGCAAAGATCCTGGAATCCTGTGCCTGCTGCTACGGTGAGCCCTGCCTCCCAGTGCCAGTGGTGACACCGACCCGTGACAGCCATGCAGGTCATTCTCAGACAGCCCAGGCTGCTGCAGCCACCCTGTCAGGCTCTTCCCTAGCACATTAGACCACAGGGGAGGCTGGAGAGTGACTTCACGTTTTCCTTCTCCATGACTCAGTTCCCTAGCAGGGCTCAGACTGCCTGCATCCCTCCAGGGGCTCCCCCACCTCGAGGGAGCCCTTGCCACTATCCTCCTTAAGGGCTTGTTTTGCAGAAAAAAACAGCATCTTTTTTGCTTAGGGCTCCCATTCCCTCTCGATGGCTTTGCATATGAGAGAACACCTATGGTGCTCTCTAGTGCAGAGCTGGGCTCTCTCTGCCCTCCAAGCAGCTCCTCTTAGAGAGGCGAGGACTTTGACCAGCTCACCGAGGTCTTGCTGCATGAACCAAACCTCTTCAGGGCAGCAGCTCCAGCTCAGTGGGGTGATTGAGTCATAGGAGTGTGAGAGGGAAGGAAAATACCCGTGAGGTCATCTTGTTCATCCCACTCGTGCATGGGTTCCCCACCAGATACTTGGCACTGGCTCCTAGATCAGAGTAACTCAAGCAAGGCAGCAAGAGGTGGGGACTTCACCAGGCTGGGTCTGGGTTGGGTATCCAAGGCTGTGCCTGGGATAGCTGAGAAGCCTTCAGCTGCATTTCCTCCCCACAGATTGCCTCTGAGACGAGCCACTCACATTTCCCTTCCTCAGTTTCTTTAATTAGAAGTGGGCCTGGCATTTATCTCTCCTCCGGATACAGTCTGAAATAACAGACAAGACCCGGGAACACCACTTGCCCACAGGACGTCGTTTATTCCACCATCTCAGGGATCACGCCGTACAAGTCCCCCCTGCGCCACCGCCTTAATTTCCAGTTACTCTTTTTTCACCATCACATGGACTTCCAGGGTGTTTCCTCCCTTTGAGTGATCACACGCCGGCTGGAAGCCAGATTCTCACTTCTTTTCCATCAGGCTTGAATGCAGTTAGAGTCACCCGGGGATAGCTCTGAGCTTCCAGGCAACGTAGTGGTGTATTATACCCCCATCCCTTCCCTCGATCCTGCCAGCACCCTGGCAGGGTCAGGATCAATGATTTAGAGGGGTAGAGATGTGGTCAAAATACAGCAGTTGCTTTCAGCTTGGCTGCTGAGAGCAGAGTTGAGAGCAACCCTGCTTCCTCAGGGATCTGGATAGTGCATATCATTGCAAATCAGGAGCAGCATGGCTCTCATCCCCACCCCTGCCCTGTGTCTCACACCTTTCCAAACAAAACAAAAGCACTGAAGCCAGTTGCAGTTCATTACTTCAGCATTATTGAAAGCAATAAACAAAGGAGAGACTGACATGCCATGATGGTTTGCAAGCAGTTCTCCATCATGGAACCCCTCTTTCCAAAGCAGGCAGAGATGGATACAGGGACATGGGGCTACTGTAAAGCTGTGTGTACCCCTAGCTGCAGAAGGCAGGGGGTGACTAGCTTTGTTCTCTGAGATCCATCTGCTTTGGGGATCATTCTGCAGTCAGAGCCATAGCTCACTGGACTACCTACGTTGAATTTTTCCTTGTACATCTGTAAGCCCCTAGTGAGGCAATCTGATAACAAAAGCATCAGCCCAGGGCATCAAGCCACAGTAGGACTCACCCCTAGCAGGGCCCGTCACACCAAATCTCAACAAGCCATAGGTTTCCCTCAACTTCACTTCCATCAGAGATCTCTTAACTGATTACAGGACCCATATTAAAATACTTTGAAAGTATCTCTTGTAAGAAGAGCAAGGGGTGAACTTTAAAAGGACTCACCTCTTTCCCTCTAATTGAAGAGGCTATTTCCTGCAAGTTAAGCTGAAGGAAGGATTAAGTTCATCACCTATTTGTATCAAGTGAGCTCGAGGTGTCTCCAAGGCATGTATAAGCATTGCACACAGGTGGAGATGCTCATAGTCGATCTTCTCTTGTGCATTCTTTACAAGGACTCCTGCGTTCCAAGGCACACCATACAAACCTTTATCCACAGGAGCTGCAGATACCCTGCTACATTTGCTCTTGGTCTTTGGAGCAGTGCATAATAGCAGTGTATAATCTCAGTGATAACCCAGCACCTGCACAGACTTGCAGCACTTCAAGATCAAGGCGGTCCCACCAAAAGAAGCTCAATAGACTGCACCAGCACGCATAAGGTGAAGAGGGGAGAATGACCCACTGGGACTCCTCCAAATAGCTTTGATGTGGCTGAACTACAGGAAAGCACCATAGGGGGTCCTCCAAGTCTCAGGGCTTGCTGATATTATACGTGTGTGTCTGAAACAAAATGGTTTTGAGCTTTTTATTTTTTAGATTCACTTCACCCTTAAAAAATAAAAATCATGAAGTATCTCCTGCTCATGGAGAGCCCAGTACATGCTTCTCTTAAGGTTTCTCTCTGGCAGCAAAGGACATCTCTTTTCACTAATGTTCCCAAGAGATGGCAGAATTATTTAAATATCACCTAAAAATGGAGGGGTTTCCTAAGCTGTGCTCAGCTTTTGCAAAGGTTTTTCTTCCTAAGCAATACATGAGTACTACCAAAATAGCGCTTCTGTGTAAACCCAAACAGGTTTGGTTTTACATGGAAATCATTTTTCTCCCAGTAATTTCATGGAGAATCAGGGACTTTATAATCTGGACCAGAATGATTTCTAATACAGTTAGTCCCAGTGGAAAATAAGGTCCTTATTGTCTTTATGACAACCAGGCATGCTAGGAATGAATGTGTTTTTGTTAAACAGAGCTGCAGGAGGTATTTTTTAGGTCTGAACAAATACTTTCAAGGAAGCAGGGACTCTTTTCACATTCTACATAAGCCCATACTGTAAACCACAATGATTTTCCAGTCATTTTTCGAGGAATTTGGTTATAACTTGCTTCCTTAGGAAAATCAGGTAAAGGGGAGAGACATGAATTCATGCTCACTGGAGGGAGAGGCTTCTATGCTAGCTCAGTGACCTCTGAGCTGGTTAGTACTGCTAATGTGGTGCCAGCCCTGAAGCAGCCCCTGGCTATACTGCTCGTGGGCTTACTGTGGAGATACCAGAGCTGGCAAGTAAGCAATTGGAGAAGGAAAATTGGAAAATGGATGTTATGCATGTGTGGGGATACGCATTAGAGGGGCTGGAGGTGATGCAAGGATTACTGTGAGGGTGGATGTCAGGATGCTGTCTGCAGATCTATAGAAGACCAAATTAGCTCTGTTCCTGTGGGGCCTCTTGTTTACCTCATCCTCTAAGGTGACAGGTGCCCTGGGGTAACTTAGTTCTCTATCTTTAAGGTCACTCACCTTGCCTCTGTATCTTAGGGACTGATGGCAATGACCAGGTATATGCCCAAGTCAAGGGTCTCTGACCTTGAGCATATATTAAACCAGTTAACTGAAGGACATGCACAGTCTCTGAGAGGGAAAAGGTGAGAGATGACAATCTGTGAAAAAAAAAGGACAAAAAAAAGAAAGAAGAAGGAAAAAAAAAAAAAAAAAGAAAAATAGAGACAGGAGTTGATGTTGTGTTTCTGGAGTCCTGCTGGCCCCTGTTTCTGTGCCCCTAGGTCCAGTCACTGCTGTCCCCTTGGAGAGAAGTACACAAAACCCTCTTTAGATCTCTGCAAAAACATTTTTGGTTGATGTTTTGTAAGTTTCTTGCCATTCCAGTTGTCTGTAGACATTGCCATCCACCGTGGGGTTTTTGAAGTCCCTCCAATTAATTACTGCTCTGATAAAATAGTAATACTGTATCCTCTTATTGATTCTTAATTTCTTGTCACCAATTCATTTTAGGTCTCTCTTTGATGGTAAGTAACAGGTCATAGCATCTGCTTTTCCTGGACATCACTTATTCATATGGGTACAATAACACAGGGCTGAGATGGGCTGGTATTTCTTGATCATCGGTGTCTGGGTGTGGGTTGGTGGACAGGACTGGCAATGCTTCAGTTGATCCAGTTACCTCCAGTGGCTCCACTGAGAAGGGATACAGCATGTTGGATCAGATTTTAATCCACCAAAGAACAAGAAATCATAATAGTGGATGAGAAGCAGCTCTGGATAGTATACTTTCTCTTTTCTTATTATTTTTAACAGTGAATTCTCTGGAAATGGAGATTGGGGACAGAAGATATTCATAAATTCATGTTGAAATTTTGTGCGCTGGAGGAAAGGTAGGAGAAAATTTCTGGGGAAAAAATTAAACATTTCACTGCAACATTCTCAAGACAAGTCCAAAATGCCAAGTGATTTCCTTGGATATTTCAAAATATGACCTTCTTGTTTGAAAATCAAATGCTCTCTTAAAAAAAAAAAAAAAAAAATCTCTGTGTGCAAAGGAAAGGCAGTTAAGGGAGGAGTGAAATGCCCTCAGAAGGAAACAAAACCAACAACTGAGCTCAAATGGACTGTTACAAGCTGAGCCAAAAGGACATTTGCTGTTCTCCGATTTCATTTTTTGCTGGAAAGCCTGGAAAAAAAACCCATAAACAAAAACCAAAACAAACAATTTTGGTCTTTCCAAACTACCTGAACTTCTGTTACCATTTTCTAGTCCCTGTTTTTTGGGTTCAACCTCCCTTTGGCTGCCCCTCAGGAGATTCACCTCTCTTCCCCCTATTCTGGGACCATGTGGGTTGGAGGAGAGGAGCCAAGAGCACTGTCCAAAACCACTCACCGCCAGCTCTTGGATGGCAGGCATCTCCCCAAGGACCTGTCCTCCCGTACTCCTTCGTCCTACAAGCAGCCATGTGTATTTAAACAAAAGGGGAAAGCTGTTCCTCACTCCCACTACTCTCTGTTCAAAATATCAAAGCAAGCAGAAGACATTGGCTGCTTTTTAACCAGCTCTGGGCAGTTTCTGTGAAAGTGTTGACAGTTGCAGTGGCTCAAAATGGGATGGTATTTCGAAGAGATTTACGAGGGAGGTCATTTCCCAAGTCCAGCAGCACCACCGTCTCTTCAAGCTGTACAAGTAAGGTAGCAAACCCACCTTATTGATTCCCAAAGCAGAAGGGATCTAGCCAAGAGATCTGGCAACCCATCAGCTGCAAAACAGCCAGAAACAAACTGAGCAAAAATATTTTTGTAGTCACAGTGTCAAGCCCACCCATCGAATGTGTCCAGTATTTTCCAGCACTCTCTTTTTGCTTTTTTTTCTTTTAGATGAAGGGAGATTTTGGTCATTATTTCACTTTTGGATGTTTCATGTTAATAAAAGTATTTTATTTCACGGTGTTCAGCCTTCTTTAAAAGTTGGGCCTATGGTTTACTGCTGTGACGGAAATGTCATTGTTTTGAATGTTGTCACCTGTCTTATTGGTCTTCAGACAGAGTGTGTAGGAGCTGGATCTTTTTACCTGTACTAGTGCATGAGTAGACTGCCATATTTTGTCTCATGAGCCCCAAGCTGGAAGGAGCTTGTCATGAATAAGTCCCCATTCCTGTGAGCAAAATGAGCCTTTTGCAAGAAAACTCGAGCTCAGAATTCAAGATCGCAGTCATTGGGCTGGTCAGCCGTGATGCATTTAGTTGGGTATGCAGCCATACACAGAAACCCTTGGAGGAATCCAGCCCTTTCCACTCAGAGATCTTCAGCAAAGGTTTCCTATGCCTGCTTAGCACCTGAGCCCTCATCCCAGGTTCTGAGAACCCTGAGGTACACAAAGAATGTGTCATATAACAAATGTACAGCATGCAGAACACCTACCCAGTCTACATAAGTGCACAAGCCTGTAAAAAAAAGAAAAAAGGGTATATTCCCATTCCAGCATCTGGTTTTTGTGTCATAACTTGATTTCGATGACATCCATATAGAAGACATTCCCCCTTCATGTCGTCACATGATCAGGTTTCCTTTTGTTCTGAAATTAGAAAAATGGGAGAATCAGTTTCCTGAATTTCCAGTAGTACCCACCAAGGATAAGGGCAGGTAATAAGTATTGCACAGCTGAGCGTTTTGGAGCAAAAACACAAGAATGATAATTTGGCTGAAAATGTATCTGACAGTCAAGGCAAGGATGGCATGAATTGCAGGGATTAATTCGTAATGATGAGTGACAAAGGAATGACTAGCTCTTCCTCATGCAAGGACTGGTGGGTGCTTGGCCAGCGCATCCAGATGGTAAATCTGCATGCTTTAGCGGCTCCTGAATTCAGACATAGCATTTCTCCTCTGCATAGAACACATAGCATGCAAAAATGAAGTTGAAAAATGAGTGGCAGCTATTAGGTCTCACCCAGTTTGATACAAAGCATGGATTTGGGCACAATTAGATTCCAAGGTCAACCAGTGCAGATGAGAATGTGGGGAGCACTGGCCTCTGGCACATAATTGGTTGTGTGAGAGCCCCAACTGAGTCATTACATCACAATATCTGCCCAGGTCTGTCAGCAACAGCACTGACGAGATGGACAAATCGGGGTGCTTTCTGCATGGGACCCATTGTTTAGCCAACCAGAGGGCCTTCCTATTTGGTTAATGGGTCAGCAAAGTCTGTTGCTTTAATGGTTAATCATCTACTTACACTGTTCAACAAGTAAACCCATACAGATAATGCTCCTTGCCTGCAGTTCATGTGACAGGCTGACTTCCCAGCTGTGAGCAGAGGAAGTTTCTGACATGGGGAGAATAAGAGAGAAGAAACACCAGTCTGTGAGACTCTGAATTCAAATTGGTGAAAACAACAGGAGCAACAACATATATAAATGCATAGATGTGTGCATACACACAACATGCACATGCAAAAATGTCTGTATGAACAGACACACCCAGAGATCCAAATAAAATGAATATTTCAAACCCCAGACCGTTTTTCAACAGTTAAATTAGCTAACAGGTATCACATAAATGGCTGAAAGCTAGAAAGCAAAACTCACTCCGAACTATTTTAAGCCCCAAATCAGACTGAGGGTCATCACCATTCAGGATTTCAGGGTCTCAGTAATATCTTTATTTCTGATTGCTTGGGCATCATACATTTCTAGCCTTCTGGATCCCAAACTTGCACAGGTCACCCTATACTCTGCACTAACTGAACAGATCCAGCAGAGACACTGTAGATCTCAGAGTCAGGTGGCCATATTTTACTCACTGAGGACATTTTGGAGGCGTCTCTTGCTCGGACATGTTTAATACAGGGTATGCATCACTACTTTTAGTCCTAGAAGCACTTGAAGTCATCCAGATGAGAAGTCAGAACTCGTCAGGGTCAAAACAGGAATCACTAGGTCAAATTTTCTTGTTTACTGTATTCAGGCTACCAAACTGCATAATTACATATTGACCTAAAAATCCCTGTCTTTATCTGACAGTAACAAATATGTACTTTAAGCTGGTTAAGGGTAATGGTGATTTCACTCCAAGCTCCCCTAATTTGTCAAGAGTTTAATTCTATGTGTAATCTAAACTGGTCATCCAACCCCACTCTCATGAGGTGTTCACTTCCAGAGTCCAGATCTGTCCCTTCCCAAGACAGGTGTCTAGGAGTTGATGGAAGGAAACACCAATCACCAATATGCTGGGGAGATGTCCTTTATAACTACCCTTGACACATTCTATTACCCTGAGTAGGACTTTCATAGAATCATAGAATGGTTAGTGTTGGAAATGGCCTTAAAGATCATCTAAGTTGAGCAGGGATGCCTCACACTAGACCATGTCACCCAAGGCTCTGTCCAACCTGGCCTTGACCACTGTCAGGGATAGAGCATTTACCACTTCTTGAGCAACCCATACCAGTGCCCCACTATCCTTATTGTAAATAACTTCTTTCTTTTATCTAATCTGAACTTTCCCTGTTTAAGTTTGATCCCATTATCCCTTGTCCTATCACTACAGTCCCTGATGAAGAGCCCCTCTCCAGCATCTTTGTAGGCTTCCTTCAGATAATGAAAGGCTGCTCTGAGGTTTCCACACAGCCTTTTCTTCTCCAGGCTGAACAACCCCAACTTTCTCAGCCTGTCTTCAGACAGGAGGTGCTCCAGTCCCATGATCATCCTCGTGGACCTCCTCTGGACTTGCTGCAACATCTCCATGTCCTTCTTATGTTGAGAACACCAGAACTGTCCAAGTGAGGTCTCATGAGAGCAGAGGGCCAGGATCACCTCCTTCAACCTGCTGGTCACGCTCCTTTGATGCAGCCCAGGATACGGTTGGCTTTCTGGGCTGTGAGCGCACGCTGAAGCAGGCTCATATTAAGTTTCTCATCAACCAGCACCTCCAAGTCCTTCTCTGCAGGGCTGCTCTGAACTTCTTCTCGGCCCAACCTGTAGCTGTT
>JANRGW010041238.1:10858-30546 GCA_024733675.1 Psilopsiagon aymara | reverse complement strand
CCAATCCTAGTGTAAGAAGGTGAGATCGGCAGCCTTGACTGTCTTGGTCTTTTAAGGAGAGCTGCAAAAAAATGTCTCATTCAAGATTGCAAACAGAGGCTTTTTTATGTTAGAAATGGTAGTCTTTGGAATCTTTGCCGTTTGGGACTCTGGCATGTGATAACTTTTGTCCAGAGTTTTCCAGTAGTGTTCCACCCTGTATAAAGTAATAAAAGGATTAATGAGACAACAACTGAATAGCACCACAGTAGACAGTCACCTGGAAATCAAGGGTATTTCTGTCTCCAGTAAATATTCAAATAGGAAGCAATTCGTGAAAGTGGTTAATAATCTTTTATTCCTCAGCACAAAGTGCTGAAGCAGACCCTTCTTTGGGACCATTACTTGTGAAGGAATAGAGTTTGAGGTAAGTCTCACCTGGAGTGACTGAAAGTCAAGATGCTTCTTACATGGGAGATGATCTCAGTATGAAGTTCAAAGCAAATGAAAAAAAAGGCTCAGATGGGATGTCAATTCTTGAAGTCATGATAGAGGAGAAAAAAATATTCTCAAGAAATGTTTAAATAAGCAAAGAAGCGAGAATTATTGTTTTGAAATTAAAAAGCTTTGTTGTTTTCTTTTATGTGTAGCAAATGGCAAGAATTCTCATTATTCTTCTTCTTTTGGAGCCAAAGGCAGCAGCATCAAAATGTTCTTTTCAGTGTGCTCCCTAGGGGGTAATTGAAATATAATTGCATTTTTTATGAGATGTTTGGATATTAACTTAATTTTATTTTGCTTTAAGTTACTTGCATTTCTAAGAAAAAGAAGTCATCTTTTACTAAGAAAAAGACTTAGTAAAGTCACTGAGGTTTATTCATTTATCCTTTCAAATCACTTTTGCAGACTTCAATGGAGAAAGTATTTTTATTCTTTGCCCCTAATTTAGAGCAAATAAATAAATAAATAAATAAATACCAAACAAAAAAAATCACTGTTTTTGTATTTTTTAATTCTCATTTGTTGTGAAATGCTGAGACAGTGACAGTTCCAATTATGGATAATTATGGAGCTTGTACAAATAGTTCAACAGTGGCTTAAGCAAAATAAAAGCAGAGTAATGTGAAAGGTACATATAAAGTTCTCAGCTGAAAGCTGGTAGTAAACACTCAGGTGGCCCCTGCTGCTGCTGGAGACATTTTTGCATCACTCAGTGTTCTTATACAATTAATTTTTGTTAGCCACATTTTTCCTTCACTGGAGAAGATATGAAAATCCTAGAGGAATGAAAATGCTTAATTTGAATGAAAATTCTTATGCTCTTGCTTAAGAATGTTAACTGCCTAAAATTTCGGGTGCCCTGTGTGGTCAAGGAAGCACTTGAAGAGTTCAATCAGTAGACATTGGCACAGACACTTCAGACAGGTTGGATGACTTTGATCCTGGAGGTGCCTACTGCCCTTGAGTCACTGGGCAGGAAGAGCCAAAGCACTCACTTCAGCTGAGGTGACTGGAACTAAGTAGGGTGAAGGCCACCTTTAGTCTTTCAGAACAACCAGGTTTTCCAGCCTGCAGAAGCAGTATCCTTATTTTATTTATTGCTTCACATTAGGTAAGTGAAATACATGTCAAGGATTTGTTTTTCCATCATGTTTCTTGATTCTGGGAAATTTTGTTGACATCTGTTATCATCTGTAGTCAGTTATTTGAAAAGATCAGAAAACAAACCCTTCAGCTTTCCTTGATTTATCTGACAAGGGGCAGAATACCTCTAATGGATGAATGCTCCTCATCTGCTTTATTTAGCATCACCCTGGCACAGGACATTGACATTTGTTTCAAAGACCGAAGTTGCTTATCACCTATGTAAAGGAAGAATAAGGTGTTTTTCCTTTTCATCTTGGAAGATTTAATTTACACTATGCATCTGGCTCTTACAGGCAAGGTTCATTTAAGACAGCAGAAAAGGCCCAGTGCTTGAGAAACATTAATTATCATTGGATGATGCAAGTTCAGATGATAAAATCTGGCTGCATAGGAGGATTTTGTTTTAAAAAAAGACCTTTTACTGTCATGCTCTTGAAAAAAAAAAAAAACCAAACCAAACAAAAGGAACAATGAGTTGGTTTTCCTTTATGGAGAATCCAGATAAACCCCAGACATCTGTTAACAAATGTCATACTCAAAATCTTCTAATGAGAGAACACTTTATATAACTAAGAAAGATATCTCTTTTAATGTAATGTAAGAGATGCATGCTGTTACATCACAAAACCACAGCAAACTCAGAACTACCTAACCTGCAGGCAAGGTTCACAGGGGAACCCTTTTGTTCATACAATAAGTGATACCAGATGATATCCTCAGAGCAGAATATACTCAGGATATAGTTTTCTTGCAACAATATGTATTTAAAGCAAATCCCACAAAAAGCATCGGTGTGAACACTTTGTTTAGTGCTATGTCTGGTCAGTTTTTCAACTAAGCTATGCTCAGGATGGAGGCTCAGCTTAGCCCTGTATTGCCAGAGTGTTCTCATGAGAGTGGCATGGAGTTGAGGGGTAATAGAAACTGAGAGCATTCTGCTGCACTAACATAACTTAGTTCAAAGTTAACTCAAAGCACAAATTCCTGGGAAAACAGAGATCACCAGCTTTCCATCAGTGGCTGGATTACCTGGCCTCTTATTTCCATAAACCGCAAGTGACATGGATGAAAGTAGTGATCCAGATACAGACAGATGTATGCACATACCTAAATCATGGATGCCTACTGTTTGCATCATTAGAAAAACATGCTAAAAAAATCTACAGCATTTACCAGCTAGTAAAATATATGTATGTGCCAGAGATTAAAAGGAAAATATGAAAAATTGTCAAAAAAATCAAAGAACAGAGAAAAAAAAGTCAGAATTTCTCTGGACAGAAAAACAGACTGAAAGATTCAGATGCATTATTTATGGTAAATTCTCCTCTTACCTTTGCTTAAAATTCACTTTATTTACAGGTTTGAAATGACAAAAATTACTTTACTCTTGTCTAGATAAGCATCCGATTTGTTTTTGTTCAGAGTAGAATAGAATAAGATAGAATATTTCAGTTGGAAGGGATATACAATAACCTTCTGGTCCAACTGCCTGACCACCTCAGGGCTGACCAAAAGTTAAATCATGTTATTAATGGCATTGTCCAAATGCATCTTGGAATCATAGAATACTTAGAGTTGGAAAGGACCTTAAGATCCTCTAGTTCGAGCCCTCCCGCCACGGACAGGGACACCTCACACTAAACCGTATCACCCAGGGCTCTGTCCAGCCTGGCCTTGGACACTGTCAGCAATGGAGCATTCACAGCTTCCCTGGGCAACCCATTCCAGTGCCTCACCACCCTCACAGTAAAGAATTTCTTCCTCATACCCAATCTAAACTTCCCCTGTTTAAGTTTTACCCCATTACCCCTTGTCCTTTTGCTATAGTCCCTAATGAAGAATCCCTCCCCAGCTTCCTTATAGGCCCCCTTCAGATATTGGAAGGCTGCTCTGAGGTCTCCACACAGTCTTCTCTTCTCCAGGCTCAACAGCCCCAACTTTCTCATCCTATCTTAAACTCTGTCAGGCTTAAGAGTTTCAGAGTAAGAGTCCAATTCCTATGCATGCAGGGTCAGAATTTGATAAAAGTGAGCACAGTTGCAAGGAAAGAAAATTTCTCTCGGGTTTTTATCTTTCAATTCCAATTTTTGGCTGTGTAAGTTCCTTGCTAATGCAATGCTCCATAGCCTTGTTCATGGATTCTTGCTTACAGATGTTCCCTCTATATACTAAAGTGTCAGATACGATAAACTTCAAGGTGTTTCTTTCACTTGAGAACACTGGTAGCCACTCCACTTCCCTTTGTGATGCTCTGCTGAGCAGCATTTTAGTGTAATGCTGTTTAAAACATGCACATGACTATATTAGAAGTAAATAGGGTTTTGAGAATGAACAGGAGAAATTATTAAAAGTGCTGAAAACCCCTATGTGAAAGCAATCTGAAGAGTATCACTAAATTAGAGAAGAAATCCATGTCTCACAGAAAAAAATGAATTGTAGAGAGAGCATTGCAATTACTCTCTCCTAATATATAAAAGATTTGGGACTTCCAGCAAAGCTGGAAAGTGAGACATTTACAACTGATTTCTTTTGCTTCACAGAACAATCAATATGAGAAATTCATGTCCTCTGCCTCCCTCCGATATAATTGGGTTAGTGCATTTTTGAAAAGGATAAAATATACACACGGATAATAAAAAATAAGATGTCAGAGTGAAAAGCCTGGGCTGTGTGCCCTAGTGCAGAGTCAATGCTGGGTATCAATTTAAAAATTAGCCAGGGGAAGGATGCTGTACAACTAGCTGCTTAGGAGACTGGGGAATAGAGTGGAAATTGTAATACTTTGCTGCTAATCTGAGGTGATTTTGCACCTTTAGTCCTCTCTGGTGAGACCCCCCCGCCAGGAGTACTGCGTCTACCTCTCAAGTCCTCAGCATAGGAAAGACATGGACCTGTCGGAGAGGGTCCAGAGAAGGTCCACAAAAGTGACCAGAGAGATGGAACACCTCTCCTATGAGTAAAGGCTGAAAGAGTTGGGGTTGTTCAGCCTGGAGAAGAGAAGACTCTGGGGAGACCTTATTGTGGCCTTTCAGTACTTAAAATGAGCTTATAAGAAAGACGGGGACTTCATATCAGGGTCTGTTGTGACAGGACGAGAGGTGATGGTTTAAAACTAAAAGACAGGAGATGCAGGCTGGATGTGAGGAAGAAATTTGTTACAGTGAGGCTGATAAAATATAGTCACAAGTTGCCCAGGGAGGTGATGGATGCACCACCCCTGGACACATTCAAGGCCAGGCTGGATGCAGTTCTGGGCAACCTGGTCTCATTCAAAATGTCCCTGCTCATTGCAGGGAGGGTGGACTAGATGATGTTTGAAGGTCCCTTCCAACCCAAACCATTCTATGATTCTGTGATTTTTCATGTGTAAGGTCAAATGCTGTAGCCCCAAGAGAGCTGGGGACAAAGGAGTCAGGGTTATTTTGCAAAAACTAGGTCTTGCACGTCCTGATCTTCCTGTAGAGGCCCAGAGCCTCTTTTGAAATCAGGGTTTCCTCTGATTCACACTGGTACAAGCAAAATGCAAACAGAACAAGGGCTGTCATCAGACGGGTTTTACACAAATGGCTCTGGCAGTTTTCAGGGGTTACCTCAGGTTCCCACAGCTGTTCATTGCTTTTGGATGTAGGAACCTATCTGACAGCTGAACTAGAAAACAGTACCAGAGCACCTCAGCCTGGGACTAAATGAAATTTCCAGACTTATTTCACAGGGTGTAATATTCTCATTCTGAATGTAACAAACTTAAAAAACAAACCAAAAACCACAAAAAACCCCCCCCCCAAAAAAAAAAAAAAAAACCCAAAAACCCAAAACCAAACCAAACCCCAAACCAAGCCCCAGACAGAAAAGTATACACAAAGGAGGCACTAAACCTAGTTCCTACAGGGGGACATCCTATGTTGGTATAGTTTATGCCTAGAAAATGCTGTAATTTGCTATAACAAGCTAGTTTAGTAAAATACACACAACTTTATTTTCTGGATAGTCACAAATTTATTTGTGATCAAAACACTGTTTTAGTTTACCAGCATATTATAGTGGACAGGCATACTATATGGTTTACGCACAATTTCTACCCGGTTTAAAGTAGATTTTGGGTGAATTTAGGAGCACCAACGCATTAAGTTGCAGTGGTCATGCAAGAGCTGTAAGGACCCAGATGTCTTATGTCAGTATCTGAAAGGAGCTTATAAGGGTGCTGGTGAGGGACTCTTCATTAGGGATTGTAGTGACAGGACAAGGTGTAATGGGTTAAAACTTATACAGGGGGAGTTTAGATTGGATATAAGGAGGAAGTGTTTTTAAGGACGGTGAGGCACTGGAATGGGTTGCTCAGGGAAGTTGTGAATGCTCCATCGCTGGTGGTGTTCAAGGCCAGGTTGGACAGAGCCTTGGGTGACATGGTTTAGTGTGAGGTGTCCCTGCCTATGGCAGGGGGGTTGGAACTAGATGATCTTGAGGTCCTTTCCAACCCTAACTCTTCTATGATTCTATGATTCTATTCTATGATTATAACTTGTAGCCAACTAGAGTGGTTAGCAATTTTTCCTCAAAGCAAGTGTTGCCATTCTGGTAAAAAGGGGAATTTGGAGAAAATTGTGTGACTATGCTGGGAACAGGTTATTATGGTATTCCTGTTGTCATTCTAAGCTTTACCTTTCTTTCCAGAAAAAACAGTGGATGTAATGGTAACAGTTCCATAGGTGTTTGATTTATACCAGATGGTGCTTTGGGGGTTTGTCGGAGTTTTTTTCTTTATTCTTAACATTTAGAAGAAACTATGCCAATACAACTCTTTATTTCAGTATGATGAATTTCACAGTTTCCTAAGTACTTCTCCTTGAGGCATCTGTGTTTTCAGTTGTCATGGTTTAACCCCAGCCAGCAACTAAATACCATGCAGACACTCACACACTCTTTTCTTCCTCTCCCAGGAAGAGAATCCGAGGAAGGTTGACATAAGAACAGTTTAATAACTGAAATAAAGTAAAATATAATAATAGAAATAATAATAATGAGAACAATAGGATAAAAGAAAAAAAGAGGAATAAAAAATCAGGAAACCCAGGTGATGCACAATACAACTGCTCACCATGAGCCCAGTTATACCCAGCTGAACCCGAGCAACAAGCAATGAACATGGTCAGCTCCCCCTAGTTTATATACTGGGCATGACATACTGTGGTATGGAGTGCCCCTTTGGCTAATTCGGATCAGGTGTTCTGTCTCTGCTTCTTCCCACCTTCTCGTGTCCCTCCTCACTGGCAGAGCATGAGACTGAAAAGTCCTCGGTTAGAGTAAGCACTACTTAACAACAACTAAAAACATTGGTGTGTTATCGACGTCGTTCTCAGATTGAATCCAAAATCACAGCTCTGTACCAGCTACTAGGAGGAAAATTAACCCTAACCCAGCCAAAACCAAGGCACAAGGAAAGAGAAAACTACTTTTTTCCTCTGTTCACACAGAGCAGTGCTTGTGGAAGAAGAGACGGCTAGTGAAAGCTGCAGTGTGAAAATGTTCTCTGGAATGTAGTGCTCAGGCATATGTTTCTGCTCTTTGAGACCAAAAAAAAGAAAAAAGAAGTTAAAAAAGACGAAAAAGTCAGACTATAATAAAAAAGATAAATACTAGCAAGATCAGGATTTTTTTTACCCATTTGCATTGTAAGGTGATAATAATTACTTGTTCAAAAGGGTCAATGATCACACTGAAAAAGACTAAGCTGTTCCTTGCTCAGGTTAGCCTGAAATTACTGTGAACAGATTTAAGATAAACTTTCATCATCACCCTTGGTATTATATCCAACAATGTTGTTTGATTGAATTATAGATTGTCTCTTTTTTTTTTTTTTCCCTGAAAAGTACTTTAACAGGGTTAAAAAGAGATGAAACCTGTAAGGTTATTATGGAAATACTTTAGAAAACGTGAATTTCCTCATGAGAAGATTTTATTTTACTTGCTCATTTCTGTATTGCCATGGAATATAGTGACATTTCATAAATTAGAAAAAATAGAAAAACATTGGTTGTATCAGCCAGAAATATTTGACAATGTGTAAGTGATAGTTCTGAATACCGAAATAAAAAATTATACAAAAATTTACATATCTGAAGATTTAAAAATTTGAGAATGTGTAAGTCATTTTTCAGAATAATGAAATAAAAAAGGATACAGAAATTTACATATCTGAAGATTTATTCTGTCTTCATGCATATTTTATATGAAGACTGAATTTCTTGCTGAAAAAGCAAATTCACATGCAGTATCTCCTTCCCAGAATATTGAATGTCTTGAAATTGACTCATCCTTTATTTTCACATTTTTAACTTTTATTAGTATTAACATTTGTTATTCTGAGCAAATGTTTTTCAAATTTGGACATTTATGCATAGCTTCTTTACAGTTTTTCAAGCCAAATCTTTGCTACATATGCTGTAATTTGATATACTGTAAGCATAAACACTTGTGTTTCCATAATATTTTGAGTAGTCATATATTAAAAAATACCCTGGCAAAAAAAGTACTGTTAAAAAATTGTTTTGAACAATATACTGGGCATTGAACAGACATCTTGTGCACATTAATTTAACACTGTTCAGAGAGTCTGTAGCACTTAATCTGCATGAATCTTTAGAAAAGATTCTGCATTTTCTGACCTTCAAGAATCTCCTTGTAAAGGATTTACATTGAATTGATTTTTAAATTTTGCTTGTCTCTAAAAATTCCAGCTAGATTTTCTTGTACCTTATGATGGAACATTATATCAGTATGAATTTAGCATATATGTTACTCATATGAACGCATGCTTCATATCATATTATTTTATAATTCTGAAATATAGTTTTCAAAATGATTGTCAACATTTGGCTGGTTTTATAATAACTTAGGTATAAACTTTAGCTTTAATAACACAAGTTTGAATGTTGTGTCTGTGATGGGCTGACCCCAGCTGCCAACTAAAACCCCATACAGTCACTCACTTCCCAAATAGGCTGATGGAGAGAACTGGAAGGGTAGAAGTGAGAAGAAACTGATAGTTGAGATAAAAGCACTTTAGTAAGTGAAGGGGAAAAAAAAAAAGAAAAAAAGGAAAGAAGTGATGCTATAAAGCAATTGTAATCACTCACCACCAGAAGACTAGTCCCCAAGCAATGGTTATTTTGGAAAAAAAAACCCTCTCCGTTTTATTGCTGGGCATAGTGCTATGTAGTACGGAGTATTCCTTTGGTCAGCTGGGGTCAGCTGTCCCAACTGTGTCCCCTCTCCACCTCTTGCCTATTCTGTGGGACAGTACAGTGAGAAACAGTGAGAAACTGTTCAAGCACAGTTCAGCAATAACTAAAATACAGGTGTGCTAGCAATACATTTTTGTTCACCAGTCAGAAACATGGCACCATACAGTCTATTGTGAAAAAAATTAACTCAACCCCAGCCAGACCCACTACAGTACATATGCAAAGGCCACATTTTAGGCATTTGCATGATTGCAGACCCAATCTTTTGGGAAAAATAATGAATATATTTTCATAATAGTTTCTAATTGTCTTTGTGATGACCTGAGCATGTACCTGGCGTAATTAAAAAGCCCTGTTTCAAAATGTTTGCTGCCCTGCATTTTTTCTCAAAGGAGCCAGAACATACCTGACACTCAGCATTCATCACAAAACAGAGTGGCCAATAGACCA
Source organism: Psilopsiagon aymara (assembly GCA_024733675.1). Taxonomy (NCBI): domain Eukaryota; kingdom Metazoa; phylum Chordata; class Aves; order Psittaciformes; family Psittacidae; genus Psilopsiagon; species Psilopsiagon aymara. The sequence goes on along the minus strand of JANRGW010041238.1, from coordinate 21,229 downwards.
GTCATTAAAGAAAATGTGTGGAAAAGGCAGCCAAGGACCATCTCTTGACTAATTAGATCTCTCCTTCTGCTTCAGAGGAGGAAACAGTGACACAGAAGTCCCATCAAACAGTCTTAACAGCTGAAGAAGATGGGTCAAATTCTGTTTTTCCTATTAAACCAGCATAATTCTGAAGCCACAAATGCAAAGCTCAGGTATGGAAACAACAAGGTAGCCTAGCAGTTAGGGTGCTCATCTGAAGAGGAAAGCTTAGGTCTACAATGTTATCTATCTGCTTATTAGGTAATAGATTGTAGGGATTTTTTTACTGAGTCGATAATTTTAGGATCCTTTCATTTTGCTTTACAGCCTACATTTTCTACTGTGTTTCTTGCCCTTTGGTATTCACACTCATTTATTATGACTGTTCTTTGGCTACAAGAATATATACAAAATGCACAGTATAAAATCAGATTAGTAGATTAACTGATTGCAATAGGACATTTGCAATTACAAAGTCTAACCTGTATAACACAGTCCATGAGATTCTGAATTAATTCCTACTGGAACTGGACCAATCTTTAAGACAAACATGCAGTCTTAATTTAAAAAGCAGTCAGTGATGAAGATTTTTGCCACAGCCCTTGATCTCTAGTTGCAGTGTTGTCTTTTCTCTCAGTAAAATTTGCATTTTACTTCAAATAACTATGCCAGTTTCAAGATTAATAATTACATTGTGATACTCTATACCAGTTGATAGCTGGATTATTTTTTTTAATGATTCTCAGTGGAAGAATCTAGGTGTAAGAAGCAGCCTATTTTTGCAATGCAAATAGACTATATGCCGTATAATAGAGGTTGAATTCCAGGTTTTTCTCTGATCCCCTCCCTACTCATGCATCTCACAATATCACTTGCAAATTGATTAAATCAATTACTTCAGGACTGGAATTTTCAATGCTTAGAGCTACATCCTATTATAGTCCTCAACAAGTCACAGCCCATCACGGAGAATCACTAAGCTGATACAAGGAACTCTTTCCTGCTGATATTCACCCTTTTGAAGGATGGAGGCTAAACCACGGAGCTTTTGTTGGCATAAGAGTATTGGCACCTGGGGACATGCTAGCATAAACAAACTGTTACTGGTTATATATATATTCCATGTTCTACCTGGCAAAATTATAACTGGAAAACTATAATAGGAATTGGGTCTAAATCTTGCTCCAGGGCAGAACTGTTTCCAAAACATTTGTATGCTATTTTGGTAGCCTATGGTCCTGTTTTATGATGTATATTGGCATTTCTTGGGATGGAAAATGCAATACATGATCAGGATTGCAGTGACTGATCAGGAAAATTGCTTATCAAAGTGTGGAACCAGAAGAAAAAAAAATTTGGCTTATGTATGTCAACATAAGAACTTTTCAGGTACTTCCTGAAGGACATAGTCCCTCAGTATAGGTGGCTAACAGCAAATTCTGAGGGTTTTGATATTCTATATGGCTCCCCAAACACCAGCTTCTAGATTTCCTTCTTACTTTTTTATCTAGTTTTGGAAAGGGAAGTAATTTCTTTCTTCTTTTTTTATCTGCCCCTTTTTCTCTTAAACATATGGGAGGTTGAATTGGCAAGGAAATATGAGTTCAAACTTTCATAAGAGTCCTTGTAAGGAAGAGAAACTTCTTGTTACCATCTGTAAGCTTGTATTAGGAGAAAAGAATGTTCAGTAAGTTAAGAATTTACCTCCATAATACTAGCTTAAGATTGTGGCTGATTGGGAAATTGCTGGACTATGTTTGTCCATGGCAGATAGACAACTGTTTCATATGGAACAGTTAAAGTTGTTCTCCCTGGAACATGTCAATCACCAGTCATTCAGATCATATCATGAATCTTTCAGCAAGTCATCTACTGGAAAATTCCATTAAGTGGAATGAAACCTAAACCAAAAATCTGCTTCAAGTAAGTGCTTCAGCTGCCAGGGTTTTATGTTTCTAAACTATCTGTAAAAATAAAATGATCCTTTAGCAGCACTTACTTAGTGTCTTTCAAAATTGAAGCTCAGATACATCAAAAATATTTTATAAGTATGTGCTGCTCCCTATTAAATGTATCAAGCAAATGCCAGCTGTGATCATTAGGTACCACATGTTCTTGCAACATCTGTAATGGATTTATTTTTTGGTGTAGAACACCATGAATTGCTTATTCCTTCCAACTACAACAACAACACTGAAATAAAGAAAATTTGCCTAGCTCTTTCCATCTCTTTTTGTAGACAAAATTATCAGATTAAGATGTTAGGGCTAATGCTAGAAAGGTACAGTTTGTAAAACCAGTTTCAAGATTTTCATTTTTCTCTCTCACCACATCAATGCTCTTTGATTCCTTATAGTGTGAAAATGATCTTTGTGCATCTTAAGGAACTAATGCTTTTGATGTTTGCAAAGCCTCTGGAAACTCTGATCATTTGCGATCAAAATGTTACTGGTTGAATGCTTTAAGAAATTCTCTGCAGTTTATATTCAGACAGTTGAAGCTCCACCTGAGGTATTACCTCCCATTCACTGGCTTGATCCAATTTCCCTCTAAGAGCTGTGTGTGTGAGACCTTCAAAAGTCTTCAGAGGGAATTGCTGGCTCCCTTACTGGCTTATTATCAGAAATTAGGTGAGATTTAAGCTCTGTGAATATTCACCATGAAAAAAAGACAGACTGGATATTGTAGTGTGACCTTTGAATTTGAAGTACACCTGGCCTATATTTTTTCTGTTTGTACACCACTCCCTTCCCCTCTCCTGTCTTTTCTCTATGTTGAGAACATTTGGCTACAAATTTGAACAGCATTTTCACACATTAGATTTTTTTAAATGGATAGGCTCAAGTGTACTTCATTGAAAAGTATCTGTGAAGGCATTTTAATAGTCACACAGGTGTTCTGTGGAGCATAATTCTGGTAATTATAACAAACCATAGAAAGTCTACATTTTAAAGAAATACTAGTGTTCTTTACGCAGCCAAAGGAGTATATGTGCTAGAGCATACATCTGTCTTTGACAGCGAATATAAATTGTCAGAGCTGGTTAAAATAATGATTGCTGATTCTTTGGAGTTTCCTCTTTCAGATGTTTTCCTTATGGTTTTATAGGCAGTCTCCATCTCCATCTAACTTTTGGTGCACAAGAAACAACAGTGAGCAGGTAATATATTGTGAGTAATGCCATATGTTGCTTGAATTTGGAACTGGTGACATTTTGCAGCTCAGCACTGGGCAGAGAGCTGTGCTGCCTCTTTCTACCGAGCACTTCTGGTGATACACAGAGACACTAGCCTGAGTTACAAAACAGCAAGCAAAAACTAGCCCAGGGGCAGCCCCTCACCTCTGCCTCAAATCCCAGTTACTGTGTCTAGAAATACCAGTTCAAGATATCTCTGCATAGTGTAGTATTGTATAGGTTGGATAAACCCTGAATAAAAGTCCATCGGAGAAAGTTAGCATACGGAATAGAAGACAGCGCTAAGTTATCACAGGGTCAGCACAGCTCAACTGCTTGCATTTCTTTCGCTAATGGGCTGTACTAGAGAATTTCATAGTCAGATTGGTGTTTGCTGCTTGGGACCATGCTCTATTTCTTTCCTGAAAGGCAAAGTATCTTTCTTTGCACTGAAGATGCCGGTGATAAATAATGACCATAATTACTTTTTAAATGTTATAGAATGTGCTCATTTGCTTGGAATGTAATAGGACCTATTTTGGCTTAGGCAGTGCACACAGCTACAAGACAGATGGCTCTTATTGCCCAAAATGAAAAATGTAAGGGCCCTGAACCTATGTATCATTCTGAAATATCGGAGGCTAGAATGACTGTACTTTCTGTGCTTTCACTGCAGGAGGCTTTGTGAATACATGTGAAATGGTGATTAAGGGCCGGGGTGAGAATTCATTATTTTGTGTGAAGCCAAAAGAAGCGTATGTATTAGAGCATATTTCAAGCCACGAGAAAGACAGCATCTCTGGATACCTAATTGCTTTTCTTCGCATTTCATAAGGTCCATGGGGCCACTGGTTCTGTGGAAGGGTAGAACAGGCTCAATTAATTCTCCACCTGGTCAGACTTATTTGACTTATTTCAACCAAACAAAATCTCATTCTCCAGAAAATGAGGGAAGAGTGGAGAACTCCTGATGGAATGAAGAAATGCAAAGTGGCCGTGCTAGAATCAAAACTTTTGACTGACATAGTGGATTAGGGGAGACAGGATGTGTTGTGAGTAAGGCGATAGCAGGAAGTAAGATGATTGCTGGCATTTAAATAAAGCTACTTGACTTTTATCAGATTGGGGGAAAAGATTATTTGACACTTATATTAATTGCTGAAGAGACATAGGAGACTTCATTTTGAGCCTAAGTATGCTGAGATACCTCATCAAGGGTACGGAATTAATTTTACTTGGTCTAAAAAACTTAAATATGAGAAAGCCCTGTTTTTTGGTGTATATTTTTTGTTGTTTTGTTTTGTTTTGTTTTGTTTTTAAATATTTGTGTATCTTAGATGGAAGTACTTCACTGGAAGCAATTTGGTACAGTTCATTTATGCCAACTGTTACAGACCAGAATTGCTTCCCAACCCAGACTCATCTGGTAAATCTTCGCCCGGTAGCTGCTGACCTCTATCCCAAGAAATGTATCTATGTTAGTGAGCAGCCCCTCCTTGTAAACCTGCTAAAGTCCAGGTGTTTTCATTGGGAAAAATTTGAAGGAGGGCACAGTCTGCTCGCTTACAATTTTCCCTCACCTTTATTTATTTATTTATTTATTTTTATATGACAATGCAGCAAAAAAGCTGAACATGAGCATAAATTGTCTGTAGAAGTCAGAACACATTACACTCTCAGTTAAGGCACTATATGTGTGCAGTCAAAACCGTGTTCCTCTATTGAACTTCAACTGCCTGAGAAACAACATATGCTTCAGGCCTTCATATACATATGTGGTATGATTTGCTATACTTATGTAGCAAAAGCAAGTTAAGAAAGTGAACATCTAGCCACGTTGCCTGGACCTAAATCCAGTGCCTCAAACTGAGAGATGAATCAGAAACAGATTCCTGCAGCAGATGACAGAACAACATCAAAGCTGATCTCTGCCAGCTAGGGTGTCATAGTTTGGCGGGATTGTTTTTTGTGATGAGAAAGGCAAATAATTAAAATTTTAGTAATAACTGAATTTAGAAAACTTCTTTCCCTTGGTTTTCCCCCCTCCCCCAGAGAAATGTGAAGTTCAGTAAGCCCTATACCCAAGATTTTACTGCAGTTTCCCAGTGGACAGTCATGAATAGAACTGAGAGGAAAATGTTTTCTCATCACAGGAAATTCCCATTCTTGATGGGGATTAAATATTCAAAATGCAAAAAATATGTTCATGAATCAGCAGCCTAAAAATGTTCATTAAATATAAATCAACACTTCTTTTGTTTTGCTTTTCATGATTATTTTTCATTAATTTGTAAAATAATTCATGTGGGTTTTTTTCACTATGACCCAGAATAGTCTTAAAAAGAAAACACTTTTAAAGTTTAAAAAAAAAAATCTAATGTGGAGGGACTTAAATGGCAAAACATTTTTTTAAGCATTTAATCAAAAAGTCTGTCTTTATTTAGACAGATTTCACTTTGATAAATTGACTTTTTATAACAAAATACAACTGCAATAAAGATTTTCATACCAATTTTAATCACAGCTCTACCAAACACCATCGTCTTGTATGACTAGTTATTCCTTTGAGCATTGCATTAAATCTGTCTTTATGCCTGCGCAAGCTCCTGTAAGTAGATACAGACCACCAATTTCTCAAGATCCAGTGTGGAAAATTAATGCAAGAAGTTATAATATTAAAACATAAAGAGGCAATAGACCTGCATGAAATTACTTCATTGCTTCTCTAAAAAAAAATCTTAATTAGCTTTCCATAACCCTAATCTTTGAACTGCAACAAGTCATTGCAAAATTCTAATTACTTTTGAAGAGCCTACGTAATGAAAGATCTTTTCTCAACCAATAGATTCTAATACTTGGTTACAGAAAAAGCATTGGCATATTTAAATGAAAAAAAAAAAAAGGAGCGCTCACTATTTTATTCCAAATAAACTACATATTTTGTGAAGTGCCAGTTTGCCATCAGTTCCACAGAATCTTTATTGCAAGCACGGGCTTGTAAAGGTTCATTTCCATCATGTTATTTTGAAAGAGACTACACTGCTTGGGTATTGCCATTATATAAACATTCAACCTTTTGAAAGGAAATACTGACTTTAAGAAAGCAGTACCTAAAGTGATTCATGAACTCCAAGAGACATGACATGGTTGTGGCCACACTGTTACAAGAGCCTCTCCTTTTGCGAGACTAAACTTATTACTACATTCCTTCTTACATGCTGTTTATATTATTGATTTTCATTGTTTTTCCCACTGTTTTCTTTGTAGTAGCACAGTAAATGCGATTTTTGCCACTGCCATTAAAAAGCCACCAGCTTTGTATTGACTTGCAGTGCAAGTTCTCAGGAGGGTTTGTGCTTTCCTTGGCCTGAATTGGTCTTGGCTTGCTTTAATAATTGTCCAGTCATCAGGCAAGTGACTTCTGACTGATCACTTGTAGCATTTGCCTGTCCGCTGCATGTGGCAAAGGTCTGAAAAACCTAGGTAGCCTCATTGTGGGACAAGTTAATAGCCCTTTGTGTTGGACTGCACTAAGGGATGCTACTGGACAAGTTTCAAACTTTAGCTGGAAGCTGACCTTGTTAAGAAACATAAAAATAACACCAAGTCGACATTAAGACTAAGGAGAAAGGGATCCTGCTAACATGGACATCATGCCTTTCCCATTGAAGTGAGGTGCTGTAAAATGCACTCCTCATTGCTGAAGAAAGAAGATTGGTGCTGTCAACCCAACCCAAAGGGACGCTGGAAGGGCAGCCGTAGTTCCAGGGTGTCATGGGTTCAGCAGTAGCAGTCATTTTTCTCCTTCTCAGTAACCAGTGCAGCGCTGTGTTTTTGACTTTCAGCCTGGGAACAGAGCTGATAACACCAATGTTTCTAGTTATGGCATAGTGATGTTTGGTCTGGACAAGGACTTTCTGAGCCTCATGCTCTGCCAGGGAGGAGGGGGAGCCGGGAGGAAGCAGAGACAGGACACCTGACCCAGACTGACCAAAGAGGTATTCCATACCACAGCACATCATGCACAGGATGCAGAAAAGGAGAGCAGACACCTAGAAGGAGGTGGGGGGTTGGTGACTTGGTCTGGCTGGATATACATGGTGAGCTGTTGTATTCTCTTCCTTTGTATTTCTCTTGTCATTATTATTATTGATGATAGCAGTACTGGTTTGTACTATAACTCAGTTACTAAATTGTTCTTATCTCAACCTGTGGGAGTTGCATTCTTCCGATTCTCCTTCTCATCCCTCTGGAAGCAGAGGGAAGAAAAAGAAAGGAAGTGAGTGAACAAACTGCTTGGATGATTTATGGCTTAAACCACGACACAGGGGAAGAGGTAAATAATGCTTTTATCATATGACAACTATAAGGATCTAATTTATGATGTTTTTCTGAATAATTTTATCTAAATTAATAGCATCAAAACTGGAGTAATGGTTTGGATAACTACACTGCTAAAATCCTGATGGGATAAACAAGGTACTCTTAGTTCCATATGTACAGTACATTTTTTTTTTTTTGCTCATAACAAGATTTTGTGTGCATGTCGCCATTTGTTTGATTTAAATAGATTTTGTTTCCTTTTACTGGAATTGCACCTGCTATTTCCTGAAGTCAATGCTTTCTCAAGGTTTTAGTTTAGCCTAAAAGATTAGGAACAGAGAATGAAAGCTTACTTTTTTGATTATCTTTTTTAATGTTCTCTAACCACAATATTCTTTCTAAAAATCCAGCTATTAGATAGAATCATAGAATGGTTAGGGTTGGAAAGGACCCTAAGATCATCTAGTTCCAATCCCCCTGCCATGGGCAGGGACACCTCCCACTAAACCATGCCACCCAAGGCTCTGTCCAACCTGGCCTTCAATGCCGCTAGCAATGGAGCATTCACAACTTCACTGGGCAACCCATCCCAGTGCCTCACTGCCCTTACAGTAAAGAATTTCTTCCTCATATCCAGTCTAAACTTCCCCTGTTTAAGTCTGAACCCATTATCCCTCGTCCTATCACCACAGTCCCTAATGAAGAGTCCCTCGCCACCTTCCCTATAGGCCCCCTCCAGATACTGGAAGGCTGCTATGAGGTCTCCATGCAGCCTTCTCTTCTCCAGGCTGAACAGCCCCAACTTTCTCATCCTGTCTTCATACAGGAGGTGCTCCAGTCCCCTCGTGGGATCCTCTGGACTTGTTCCAACAGTTCCATGTCCTTTTTATGTTGAGAACACCAGAACTGCACACAATACTCCGAGTGAGGTCTCAGGAGAGCAGAGTAGACGGGCAGGATCACCTCCTTCAACCTGCTGGTCACGATTACCAAGATAAATAAATTTAGAGAGGGCAATATCTCACAGCCACTGTACTTCTGAATTTTCTAATGAAATAAGATGCTATAGTAATTTCTTACATATCTGTTGAACATGTAGAATCACACTATACCTTTGAATATAAAGTTACATCCCCAGATGTAGGTAAAAAACTTTGAACAACCTAAACTGTTTTCTTAAGCTGTCAAATTTATATGAGAAAATATGTATCCCCAAACCCAATCAGTCTTTCAATTTCTCTGTTCTTACTTCAGCTGAACAAGATTAAAAGGAAGCCAAAGGCAATAACAACAGGGACAATCAAGTTAGCATGGCAAGGGAGTCTTGTTTACAAATTACCACCAGCATCAATTCATTTCTGGCTTCAGTTCCCAACCTCCATTTCAAAAGCACTTATTCAAAAATGACAAATCTTATGAACTTTGAGGACCTGCCATGTTATAGATCTTGCAAGTATAATAACCATATATTTATTAGTTCTAAAAGCTTCATTTGGCACAGACATAGGACCAAACAGATATAGCAGCCAGATGTCTGTTTATTGAACTGATATACGCAAATAATATTTGTAAGCAGTAAGTCGGGATTCTAAAATCGTGCTTATAATAAAAAGGACAAAAATTTAAACTAGACTTGCATAGACTTTTATTGCTTCAAAAACATCAGAATCAAGACTATTGTTTCCAGACAGAAGAATTTTTTTCCTTTTGCTTCCAGAAATAATGGATTGATGATCCATAAATTGCCTTCTGTGCTGGAATCCAAAAGACTCTTAGACTGCAATAGTAAAACATAACTTCCTTGATTATCCTGTTATTCTTTTCAAACTCACAGAATTATTTATTTTTTTTCTAAAGCAATCACATGTTTTCAACATTCTGAACATTTGCATCAATATTTTCTGTGGCTTATTTCTCAGATTTAATTACACCCCTTATTATAAAAAGTAACCCCCCTTATAGCAGCCTTCCAGTATCTGAAGGGGGGCTATAAGGGTGCTGGTGAGGGACTCTTCATTAAGGACTGTGGTGAAAGGACAAGGGGTAACGAGTTCAAACTTAAACAGTGGAAGTTTAGATTGGATATAAGGAGGAAGTTCTTTACTGTGAGAGTGATGAGCCACTGGAATGGGTTGCCCAGAGAAGTTGCAAATGCACCATCACTGGTGATGTTCAGTGCCAGGCTGGTCAGAGCCTCGACTGGCATGGTTTAGTGTGAGGTGTCCCTGCCCGTGACAGGGGGGTTGGAACTAGATGATCTTAAGGTCCTTTCCAACCCAAACCATTCTGTGATTCTATGATTTGATGATTATGAAAAGTACCATATTCCGTCCACTGTACCACTAAAAACTGAAAAAATAGAGAATAGGATAAACATTAATCTGCATAAGAGTATCAGATGCCATCCCTTTTCCAATGCAAATATGCAGTGTACCTTGCCCAGTAAACATGAGTTGAAATAAATCATAGAATCATAAAACAGGGTTGGAAAGGACCCTAAGATCATCTAGTTCCAACCCCTCTGCCATGGGGAGGGACACCTCCCACTAAATCATGCCACCCAAGGCTCTGTCCAACCTGGCCTTGAACACCACCAGCAATGGAGCATTCACAAGTTTCCTGGGCAGCCCATTCCAGTGCCTCACCACCCTTACAGTAATGAATTTCTTCCTCATATCCAGTCTAAACTTCTCCTGTTTAAGTTTTAACCCATTACTCCTTGTCTTCTCACTACAGTCCCTAATGAAGAGTCCCTCCCAGTATCCCTATCGGTTCGGTCCCCTTCAGATATTGGAAGGCTGCTATGAGGTCTCCATGCAGCCTTCTCTTCTCCAGGCTGAACAGCCCCAACT
>JANRGW010041238.1:0-10758 GCA_024733675.1 Psilopsiagon aymara | reverse complement strand
ATTCCATACCACAGCACATCATGCCCAGGATGCAGAAACGGAGAGCAGAGACCTGGAAGGGTGTGGGGGGTGCACTGGCTTGGTCGGGCTGGTTATACGTGGTGAGCTGTTGTATTCTTTTCCCTTGTATTTCTCTTGCATTATTATTATTAGTGGTAGCAGTAGTGGTTTGTGTTATACCTTAGTTACTAAACTGTTCTATCTCAACCTGTGGCAGTTGCATTCTTTTGATTCTCCTTCCCATCCCTCCAGGAGCAGAGGGAAGAAAAAGGGGTAAGTGAGTGAACAAACTGCGTGGCTGATTTATGGCTTAAACCATGACAAGAATCATTCCCTTTCCCATAGAAAAGCTCCTTTTCTGGCAGCTGTTGTTTCTTATTGAAATTGTAGTTAGTGTTTACCAGAAGCAAAGCTCATAGAGATTCTAACACTGACAATGTTTGTTAGCAAACACAAAAAACCTGCAGTTTATCAAACATTTTTATTTGTAAGAAAAGTCTCATTTAGTTAACAGCTTTATTTATCTTATTGGCATCCCAAAGAAATCAGTGGCTGAGAAGAGTTAAACTAAAATGCAGTCAGACTGAAATACCTTCAGAACAACTAAATTACCTACCACTACTGAGATAATCTCTTTGCTGATCATCTTGAGATATTTAAACACAGAATAAACAACAACTTTATATTACAGGGGACCTGTGTAACATTCATCAGTGTCATGCCTAAGAGCCTTTTGAAAGCAATTAAATAATATAAAGACATGGTTCACTATTTGTTCTAATGGTATATTGAAAATTAATTGAAAATTAATTAAAGCTAACTGACTTCTGTTTGTGACTATGTTTGCTGTATCTTGTTCCTATTGTGTTAGTTGCATCCATCAGGCTTCTGTTTCTCTGTTGCAAAGGCCAGGGAGGTTTCCTCCTTCTGTTCCCATCTTCTCTGAAGAGTATTTTAGCTTCTGGAAGTGTTTTCCATCTTCTTCTGACACCATGGTGACAGGCTATGGGCAGAGATGGGTTTCAGGCAGATTTGCTAGCACTCCTCATGGTACTAAAAGTCTGAGGAACATGACTTGTGTTTTGTTCACATGTTGATGATTAGTGTGAACATCAGATTTGGAGTCAAAAAGACTTTCAACCTCAGCCCAACTGGCAGTGAATATTGAGTTCTTGGGTTTGGTTTTCCAGCTTCCTTTTCGGCACAGGCCATGGTTCATTTCATAAGATCATTTGGGTGACTTAGGACACTGGTGATGCTTTCAACCTCTCATGCTCCTATTTTGCTCCTTCTGGGGCTCTGAACTATGTGGTGGGTTTGCCTTGGCTAGCAATTAAGCACCCATACAGTTGCTTGCCCCTCACCTTCAATAGGGAGGAAATAAGGACAGGAATGAGAAACCTCATGGGTTGAGCCAAAGACAGGGAGATTGCTTACCAATTACCACTGTGGGCAAACCAACCTCAAATTGTGGAAAATCAATTTCTTTTGTTCTTTTTCTCCAGCTCCTGCTGCAAATGAATAGCTTGTTTAGTACATACATATATTCAGTTGTATTTATATATATGCATGAAAATGACTTGCTGCACAAATACTCAAAAAAATCCACTGAAGAGCTGAGTTGAAGAATTAATTTGCATTCATTTTTTAAGCTACACAGTTCTATGGTCTTCTTGTTGGGAGGAATTACTTCACAGTGTGGATCAGCAGTATAAACCTAGCCTCCCAGCCAAATATCATTCACCACCACTTTTTGCCTAGTCTTCAGCAGATTTCTTGCTCTTCTTTTTCTAAGGGCCTTCAAACACAGCCAGGGACCAAAGAGCTTGTTCATCCTTCATCCTATGACCGGAAGCGCATTCCCCATAGATATACTCCATTAGCTGAATAACACATATTCATTTGTGTAAGGTGAATATACATAGGCATTTGGTCATGTATGTATCCTGATATACCTATCAACTTACTAACAGTGGCTGAACGGTCTGTCAGTGGTAAATTAATTAAGTAATGCTGTCAGAGCTTCTGAAGAACCTAAGTCTGTATACCATATTAAAACAGTGATCCTGACAAATGTGAAGGAGTCAGTAGTCATATGTTTTTAATTTCTACATTTCATCATCATCCATCATAGCTAGATAGCTGCTAAGCATTTTGGACATAAACTGACTTTCCTTCATTTCCAGTCAGCATTCAAATGTTGTATTGCTCAAGTTGTTAGCTTTATCCTCAAGTTCCACGTGTTGATGGTCCCTGATCCTAGCTATGTGCATTGCTGTAAACCTTAGGTCTTCCTTAGAGGTACTATGGAGTTACTACTAGTAGGGACATGAAAATTTAGAGATAATTTCATTCATTCTTTTACTATTACCCAAAATCAGCCTAGTATTTGGGTTTTATCTTCCCTGTCAGTATGTCAACTAGACATACATGTAAAGATATACAACCAGTTAGTAACTGATAATAGAAAACATCTATACAGGGAATACCCTGTTTTGCAGGAAAAGGAAGAGTCGGTATCTGCCCAAGCAGCTCAAAGCCCAAAGATGCTACAGGGAGACTTTTTGTCTCCAGTGGTCAGGACCCAAGTGATCCATATCTGTAAAATTAATTAGCCTGTTGTTCAATTGTACTGTCAAAAGGAAAAAAGAACCAATGCATTTGAGTTCTTTCATTTTTAGATTGATGCAAAACTGTGTTAGATAAAATCCCATTTTTCATAGTGAATGAAATCCTGTGTTATCTGAAAAGCTGGAGCTGCTGTTTCAGATTTATGGAGCTTAACTTCTTTAGCCTGACAGGTGTTCAGGATCGAAAGATGTTGATGTAAACAGTGCTGTATCTTCAAGGTCAGAAAAACTGGGAAGAAGTTGCCTTGGTACAATCAATGTAGGATAGAAGGAAGAAGCCTGTTAAATGTATAGATAACTATGACCATATGAAGCAATGCAATGATTTTCATAAGCATGAGTCCCAAGACATAAGGCAAGTCCAGTCAGACAAGTTCAAATTCAATCAAATGAATGTATCATTTTTAGAACAAGAAGCACTGAAGGCTGTCAATCTAGCCGTGTTACATCCAAGAAATTTTTACTGGTAATGAAACATATAGTTTCAAACCAGAAATTTCTTCTCTATTTCAAACAAGCTAATAACTATGAAGACATTTTACAGATTATGAAACAAGTATCTGTTCGCTTTTAGCAATGTTTTTCTTTCCCCCCACATGTGAGAAACAAGCTAGCTTTGCCTATCCCTGGCACTGTAATTCAGTCTGTTACAGTATGTTGCAGAAAGAGGAAATTTGACATTTCCAGAAAAATGCTGGCTATAATTTGCAATATCTTGAAGAATTGTGAAGTTACAGAAACATCATTTCTATGAATTGTTGGTAGAACTAGTGGCACTATAATAAATTAGTTAATGGCATGATTATTGAATGCAATCAGACTTGGTGCTATAGGTATTGCAGAGAATGAAGTGGTGTTGCACATTTCTATAATCTAGTAAATCACCTGGGACTGATGCCCAGAATTTGTCTTCTGCCGGAAAGCATGCACTGTTTTATAGCTGGATGCCTAAGCAGAAACTTGAAAAGTATCAAATATCTAAATGATTTTTCATATGTGAATTTTATTACCTACATCAACACCAGCTATGCATAAAAGCCTTAAGTGTTTTCAGAATGTTCCCAGATGTAGTAATGTTTCTTTAATTTCTAGCTACAAAGAAAGTCTCTACTGTTAGTGTTTAATTATAAAGCCTTCTGGAAGTATTTGTTTTCCATCATTGTAAATACAAGTTAATATGCTGCTTTCTATGATAAATAACAGTATACACTTCAAATAAAGGAGAAACCAAAATTACCTGTTGCTATCAATTGACATCTCAATAATTAACCATGAAAGAGAAGATTTTTAAAGAACCAAATAAATGTCACAGTCAGTACCATCCTCTCTTTCTTAGTCAATTTGCTGTACTTGTCCTAACACTACCAGTTTCCATAGGACAAAAGATCTTTTTTTTAATCTCTGAATGTGCAACTGCACTATAGAAAAGATCAAAGGAAAGTTAGACATCTTGTTCTTGATAGTGAGGTCATCTGAAGAGGAAAGAAGAGTTTCTTTGAAGTTTGTAAGTGAAATTTTTTCCTGCTAATGTCACCTGAGAGGAAACAAAGCTCCCAGTTATTGATCTGAGTTTTCTGCTAACTCCTGGAAGCATTTTAATTGGTTAATAGTATTCATATTTTCAAAGGTTTTTGTGCAACTTTAAATGATAGCAGCATTCTCAGCTTGATTTCTAAAGAATCAGGCTTATATGATCACTGTCTGCTTGTCCTTAACTTCTGAACAGTGAACTCGCTAACCATTTCAGCTGGATTTAAGTTGAAAGTGGAGGAACCTAGCTGTCTGCAAGACTTACAGGTGTCTTTCATAAATTTTGGTGTTCTCATTACTGCTCTTTGAAGATTTTTCTCTAGTTTCTGTTAAAAGAAAAACTGAGACAGTGCAGTTTAATGCTATAGCATTAAGCAGATAGTGGGCTTCAGAACAAAAAACATAGACATGGAATTGCAAGTCCCATGGCACACTTGTGCCATTACATAATTTCTCCCAGAGTACCAAATTTAATTACCTATCAGGTCTCCGTTTATGCTGTATCTTCCATGGGTCATAGAAAGCTGGGGAATAGGATTCTGAGGCATGCCAAGTTTCAGTATCTGTGGCAGGTAAGGAAATTGACATCTTTGCCTTTTTTCTGTGAACCTACAAAAGCATTGCATAGAGAATTTACATGTAAGTGATTCTTCAAGGAGAGATATCTTTATCATTTATTATCTTAGTTTGATTTGTAATGGATAGCCAAATAATGGCAATTCCATTGCAATCACAACTTTTCCTGGAAAAGGATTAATACTGGAGTTAATGTAACTTTTTTCATGTCTAGTGGTCATTGAGAAAATCTGAAAAACAAGTACATACAATTACTTATCTATACCCTGTAAACAGCACTTAGAAACTTTGAAAATGTTAATGTGAACGTGAATCATCATTTTTTGCTGAGGAATAGAGAATGCTCCTGAAGTTCATTACAGAAATTTCATGTTGGTAAGGGTTTTGCTATCTGAAATTCAGAACTCAAGGCTATTAATTTTCTTAAAGACATTGCAGTAAATGTCACTGTTAGCTGGAACCTTAAGACCCAGTGATTAATACTTCAGTCATTATTCTGTTAAACAAGACCAGCATCAGTGCAAGTGCCTAAGAAGTGATTGCAAATAAAAGGAATTAGAAAAGTTCAGCTGTAATCATTCTTAGTTATTAAGAAATAACTGTGCTAGTTCTTTAGAAGCAAAGAAGCAGCTTTGTTCTGTATCCAAGCTTGTTATTATATTCATGTGACATAGCAAACTTGCCAAATTCTCTGTGCTGGCCAAATATAAGCTGAAGACAGTGTTACAGTTTAGCTGTAATTGCATGAAGAGGCCTCATGGAAACACTGCAGTGTCACACTAATTTAGCAATTCAGATCATCTAAGTGCTGTGTAAACACTAACTATATGTTAGTCATAGTTCCTTGAATCTGTAAGACAAAAAGACAAAAAATGAGTCTCCATTGTAGATGCATTAGAGTTGCAGTTTTACTCGTCACGTTCAAGGAGCTGAAGACCGAAAGCCCTTGTTGGCATTCAGATTATGTGAGGAAACTCTGCATCCATTACCATGCTGTGTGAAATATCATTTGGGTAGGACTGGGCCTGTTTGTTTGTGCCTTCTGAACACCAGACATCCTGTGTGGGTCTGCAGCTGCTGATCTTTCTCTGTTGAAAGGACCAGCAGCTATTGTTGCTAGAAATTAAACACAAATGTACCACACTTTGCAATCTTAACTAGGAGAAGCTCCTTAGGCAACTCGGCAAGTCTGGATCTGAGGATATTT
Source organism: Psilopsiagon aymara (assembly GCA_024733675.1). Lineage (NCBI taxonomy): Eukaryota > Metazoa > Chordata > Aves > Psittaciformes > Psittacidae > Psilopsiagon > Psilopsiagon aymara. The sequence continues at coordinate 4,815 of JANRGW010041238.1, read as the reverse complement.
TGAAGTTATTGTTCAGGTCTAGTATTCACTTTTCTCCTCCAGATGTGAAAATCTAAATTAAGTGCCAAATCTCGTTGCTTTCACTGAGAAAAAAAATTGAGACCTATATTCCCTCCTGTTTGTTATCTGTAATCTATATGGCAATGATATCCACCCCTAAGATGCTTGTGTATTTGACAGGCTAAACTGAAGTCCCTGAGTCTGTGTGCTCCTCACACAGGTCATAGAATCAACTATATTGGATGTTCTATATTTTTGCTGGTAAGATGAAATTGAGCTAAAACTTTTTGTTGTGAGATGAAAGCAGAGAGGATTTGCACTGTGCAAGGTGGAAGCAGTCTTGCTCCTAGTCTCTTGAGCAGACTGCAAGATTCAGAGACCCCTGTGGAGAGCTGTGAAAGAGCAGAAGTACTGTTTCTAGACAGCAGTGGTCATTTACTTTATGCTAACAGCAACAGCTGTGAAAGAGTCAATCCTAGATCTGCTGAATTATATGCTTGTTCTTCTGCAATCCATTGGAGTTCAGAGAAATTTACTCTCTTTTAATTTAAAGCTTCATTCTCTTTATTTTAAAGCCTCACATCTGTCACTAGGTTTAGTCTTTTGGCTTTCACAGTAGAGATAGGGGTTCTCACATTAAACATTTCCCTAATGATCCTCAAACTTTTCCCTGGTATTCCTTTAGGTTGACAGGGCAAAGCTGTCAGCCATCATCAACGAGGTGCCAGACAAACCTCATGTCTTTATTTAACACTTGACTCTAAGAAATTTTTCTTCTCAAGTCTCCTGAATGCAACCATTTACCCTGCACCTGTAGTTGCTATGTCTTATCACAGAAGGTAGAATAAGGAAAGCATCTTTTAGATATTTTTGAGGGCTTTTTGAGCCACTCATGGCTGGATGACATTCCTTCATGTCTTGTCTCCCATTCTCCTTCATGTTCTTGGAAACCTTCTATTAGTAAGGTCATCTCATCAGTATGATAGTATATTAAGGATGATAAATGAAGCATTTTTCTGAAACTGTACATATTCCTTGAGGTGGCCCTGGGTATTTAACTACAGGGGGGCTTCAAGATTGAATTTCAGTCCCCTTACTTGGACCTTTACCATTTCTTTCACTTCTTCACTGTTTTATTTCTGACTCATGCTGTTATCATTCATTATTTAGCTTTCTATATTCCTTGATTCTACAAGGTGAGTTAGGGTGCATTTATTGAGAAGATGTTGTACATAATAAAATACTCAAGTGCCATGTCATTGCTTGACAGAACTTTTGAATTAAATGCCTTGGAAAAATAGAGTCAGATAGTTAGTGAGCTAGTTAAGTGATCTAGCTTATTTACAAGGAAACACAGCATGCCTGAAAGGAACTTCTTATTTTAAAAATTAACAATCTGGCTTTCCTCAAGGGTGAAGTATCTTCAAAAGCACAAACTTACCTTGAAATCAAATAGCTCTTTTCTCTGACATAATGTAGGCAGCATATTTAATGCAGACTTTTAATGATTTATATGTGAAACTTTAACCCTGGAAAATGCAAAATGATTTCAACAGTAGGAAGGAAACAGGAACAATCCTTAACTGACTGTTTGAATAGAGGTGAGTCTTTATGAAGCCACCACAGCCATTTTATTTGCAGTGCTACCAATATTTTGCTTAAGCTCCACAGAATCTCTTGTCAATGGGAAAACTTTCCTATTCCATACCATGTTTCTGGTAGGTTGAGTATCCTGATGGGATGTAGGAGTAATTAATCCTCTTTCTAATCCTTCATATTCTTCAAAGGTCTGTCCCTGCTTTCAAAATAAAAGAGCCCACTGCTTTTGAAATCATGTAGCTTTATGAGTGATGCTATGGGTTCATAATACACACTCTCGCTTTACATTGTCTTGGAAATATATTACAAAAATGCGTGTGAATATGCTTCATGTCAGCTTAATCTTGTAATTTTGCTTTATGGTGCTTTTCTCCTCAGCTAAGTATTTACATAAGCCACTCTTACTTATTCTGTATCATTACTTCCAGCCTTGATGGACTTTACCTACACATGGTATTATTGAATTAATTTCTGTCACCTGAAAAATGTGGTATCCTTCTGTTTGGTCAAACTGACTTTTTTAAGGCCTTTGGAAATTTGAATTAAGTAACTAAAAGAATTAAATTAGAATTGGTAGGAGCAGGGTGAAGTTTAAATACAAAATGAAGGGCCTGGATTTAGGACTGTAGGACCAGGACAGAGGTGCTCCACTGTTGCCAGCAGCCAGGGATCTCAGAAATAAAATGTGGCAGTAGATGAAGGGAGTAACATGATGTTGCCAGGGTACTGAGCCTGCTACACAAGACATACTGCATCTACTGTGACTGTTGTAAGCTCAAGGCAAGAGAGATCTGTTCTCATCTATTCCAAAGTTAATATAGCTCTGTTAGCAGCAACTCTGAGCGTATGCCTGAATGAAAGGAGATGGTATGTGTAAAAGATATACACTGCTGGTTTTAACCCACTATCTTCCTTCTACTCAGAGCTGTAGTCTCAGCACAGCTAAAACATAGCTGGTCTTCAGATCTTTGACAACCTGTTAGTAGTTTCCTCATTACATTCTCATTTATTACCAAAGATGTGGGGGAAGAAGGCATTCTTAGGTTGGTTTAAGTGACTTTCACTGTATCACAAAGTTTTGTCCAGCTGTATCGGCAGTAAGCCTACAAACCAGTAAAAAGAGTCCTAGGTGATGCAAATGTGCACATTGTCAAGATAAACTCATGTACTGCACTGATAAAACTCTACCTAGTACACAAAGAGTGTGAAGGAAAAAAAGGCATTGAACTTACTGTTCTCAGGAATGAGTGCTGATCAGCAGACTCTCAAATCCAGTCAAGAGCTCTGCTTTATTGATCAATGTCAAGCTTTCTCCATTTAGTGTCTCCATTCCACAGTAAGATTTTATGAATCAGAATTGTTATCCTGTTTTGGATGACTGAAATGCAGACATTGACAGAGACATAAGAGGTGGGGAAATTACCTTTTTTTACCTCTGAAATGTTTTCATAAAGTATTTGAAAAGGTAGAACTTAAGCAAATTCATTGCTATTATTATTACATTAGAGGAAGCAGAAGATAATCCATCAACAGCCTGATTTGTAACACAAAAAAAACCAGAGAGTTTTCTAGTCACCTTTTCTCTGCCAGTGGAGCCAGTAAATCTCTCTTAAAGCTGTCCAGCTGAAGGGAGCTGCTCTAAATCTCATCTGAGCTTCTGAGATTTGCACTTGCCAAGTAATTAATCCCATTCTCAGCTTTAGGGAGTAATTCTGGACCATGTTCAAGGTAAGAACAGTGAGATAGCTAGTGGTTAAAGAAAAAAAGGTGCGTATCACAGCACGGTGCTGTGAATTTTCATTTCAGTTTTCAGTGCCTGGTGAAGCTGTCTTCATTGAGTGCCTACTCAATGGACAGAGAGATGCACTTGAAAGCCTCCTGTGGAGATTCAATCCACCTCAACCATTAAGTTCATTAGTTACGAAGTGGATCCCCAGCTGTGTGTTTGAGAGTGGTTTTATGGAGAGGAGAACATAGAAATAAATCTCAGTGGTTTCATGGGCAGGTGAGCTGCTGCCATCTGTCCAGGTGGCCATGGCTGAAGTGTTCCTGCTCCATACAGTGTTCCCCCAGAACAGTGCCTGGGTATTGTTGTTCTTGCAATTCTTTTTCCAGTGTACCTGGCGTTGGTATAGTACATTCACAGACAACCTTACAGCTTAAAAAATGCCATTCCTTGTGTACAGAGGAATTACTCATGTTGACAGATGATTCACCACCTGGAAGGAGTGAACTGCATTGTATGCCAGTCGAGGAAAAATGTTTCTGTTACCTGAGAATCTCGGGTTGGGAATAAAAGCATTTCAGCTGATGCTAGATTCAAGGACCCTGTTGCTCTCAGGGTAAAGAAAGGACTTCTGTTTGGTCATTATCTATGCTAATGTGTACTTATTACTTGCAGTACTATTTCTTTTTGACGAACAACCAGAGGCTACATGCAAGGAAATATGGTAGTTTTTCTGCTGTAATTTCATGACTAGGCACTCACACTGTAATTTCTTTCAGAAACAGAAGATACTAGAGAAATCATCTTCTTATCTATGATTTATGCCTGTTATGTTTGCTGGACAGAATCTAAAGATAAAGAAGTGCTAAATACCACATGTCTGTGATCAGGAATGACATATATGGGATGTGTCCTCTTGATCTTATTGGATCATCTCTTTCATTTCCTAACTAGGTTGCTTAAAGATGACTCTCTCCCTGCACTGGCTGAAGGGAGGGGAGGATGAGGTAAGTTCCTTGTCAAACTTGATTTCTGTGACCAGTTTATTCTAAATAACTGCAATATGTGACTGAAAGATTAAGGATTTTGGTCACTTGCATGATGTACAAGTAAAGGGAAGATTCACATAAAGGAGGCTGAAAACTTGTGAACTATGTTGCTCTTACCTCATATGGCTAAGTGGAGGGTCGCCCTTGGTATTCATGCCACCAGAATATTCCAGATGAGAACAAGAAAGGTGTGGTGAACAACATGCAGTGTTGCTCATACCTTACATACATATAAATGTTAGAACCAACACCTAAACATGCAATTGGCCCTGAAAGCTCTCGCACCCTTTATCTTTTCATACAGTTTTTTTTTCAGTGCTGGAGGCCGATACTGGAACTCTTAATTATGAGAGAGGAAATTAATGCTCATACTGCAAATTGTCTTTGAAGTTACTTGATCCTTTAACAAATTAAGTTCATTACATTTGTTTCAAGCTTTCA
>JANRGW010041237.1:0-17879 GCA_024733675.1 Psilopsiagon aymara | reverse complement strand
TTCCTGCCCCATGGTAAAGCGGCCTCCCTGCTGAGGTATGCTGCCCCCCCCCCCCCCAATTCCTTACTGCAGGATCGCAGCCTCTTTTACCTTTATTATAACCATCCTTAGTGTATTGTTATAACCACCTTTAAGGTCCCTTCCAAACCCAACCATTCTATGATTCTATGATCTTCCACCTACTAAAGGCCATGGTCATGTCCTCAACCTCCTCTTTGCTAGACCAAGACCATCTGATACCAGCAGCCCTTTTCTAGCAGGTCACATTTCCCAAATCCCCTCCCTTCCTCTGCTCCAGGCCGGGCTCTCTCTTGGTATCTCTTAATTGTTCTTGATAGACAATATCAGGGTTGGATTCCAGCAGCATTAAGCAGAGCAGTGTAACCACCCCCAGTGGATTAAGGAAGAAGCATCCCCCATTTTGCAGGGGGGAGTGGGCTGCAGAGGTGCCCAGGGGCATCCCCTGGCTCTGCTGCCTCAGATGTGGGGCTAATTCCCTCTGGGATTTCCCTTGGGATGCTGATGGCTCTGAAAGCAAATGTGGTTTCTTACTCAGTGTAAATGCAACCATGAAACGGAAACAAACGCAGGCCTGGCCTTATTTCAGAGCTCAGATTCAACCTTGCATCTACTCTCTCACATATGTGGCTGAGGGAAACAAAAAGAGCTGAACTCCAACCTTCTGTAGCCCCAGGAAAAGGCCCTGGCAGTGACAGCCCAGGAGCTGAGCCTGCAAAGCTCTCCTTGGCCTTTTCCAGTCCTCACTCTTTGCCCTCAGCATTTCCCTTTGGGCAATTTTCTTTCTGTGGCTTTTGCTGAATGTCTCTCAGCAGAAAGCGCTGCGTAAATGCAGAAGTGGCTCTGCGCAGGGGCAGCAGGGCAGGGTGGAAGGGAATCTCTCCCAATCTGGCTTGTTCTTCCCTTCTTCTTGCTCTTAGCAATGAACGGTGGCAAAGTCAACCCTTGGATTTCCTCTCCTCTGCCGCTGCCTTCTGCTGTTGGCTGTAATCCCAAACTCAGCACGATGGCAGCACAGAAAAGACACGAGTCAGAGGAGGTTTGGGAGCAGAGAGCCCTCGGAGCTGATCCACAACTACAGCACTGCTCCTCTGGGGCTTCCAGGTGTGCCATTCCCAGCCTGGAGCAGCAAACCCCAGGCCCGTTTGAGGCGCAGCGCTCACAGCCACAGCGCTGTACGTGTGTGGGGAATGGGCCGTGCCACGAACCCCAGGGTGCAGGAGAGCCGTGGTTCCCCTGAGCTCTTCCGTGATGCTGAGCGCTGTGCATCCACCTCCATGCAGGCTCTGGGAGGAAAAAGGACCATTCCCTGCGGGGGCAGCGCCCCCCCGCTCCGCCCCTTGACGGGCAAACGCCGCCGCGGCACCCCCCGCCATGGCTTCGCGCTGGGCTCACGCCTGCGCCGTTCCGCCGCGCCCCGGAATCACTGCTCGCAGCCGCTTCCGCACACCTCAGCCCGCGGGACCATGTCGGGCGCGGCGGCCTCGGGCGCGGGCTCGGTGGGCTCCGTGGTGCGGAGGTTCCTGGCGGAGTACGGCAGCGGCACTCCGAGCCGCCTCAAGGTGCTGGACGCCTACCTGCTGTACGTGCTGCTCACCGGCGCGCTGCAGTTCGGCTACTGCCTCGGCGTTGGCACCTTCCCCTTCAACTCCTTCCTCAGCGGCTTCATCTCCGCCGTCGGCAGCTTCATCCTCGGTGGTCAGTGCCCGCCTTGGCCCCGCGCGGTGTTCACTGGGGGACACACCCCACACAGCCCCCCCCCAGCCTCCCCCAGCGACTCCGGCACCCGCGGCCGGAGGTCCCCCGGCGTCAGAGCGCTGCTTGGAAATGCCCCGGGGCCATGTCCGAAACGTGCAGCCGGGGAAGCTTCGTAGCAACAACACCCCTCGGTTTCGCCAAAGCCCCCCGGCTCTTGCCCCACAGCAGCTGTGACCCTGCAGGGGTCCTGCCCGTATGTCATTGCCAGGGTGTCCCTCCCTGGCAGTCAGGGAGCCCTCCTTGTTACTCCCTTATATTCAGTAGTGCCCATGGTGAAACTCCAGCTCTAGCAATGACTTTTTCAGGGTATTGTTCTGCCATAATACTCCCCAAACCCACCTTGTTCCTGTGCAACCCTCCCCAGCACACCCAGTGGAGGACAGGGGGGTATCCCGGTGCTTATGCTACTCCCATCTAAGCCTGTTCTTTGAATTCACCTGGCCACCCCTGATGGTGTAGTGTGATGGGAGAGTTGATTGCATGAAAGTCCTGTGCAAATCCCGTGCCAGTATTCCGTTCATTTTACAGTAAAGATGGAGTTACCTTTTCCTATGGTATGCAGCTGGAACAGTGACCCAGACTGGGGTGGGCTGCCCCAAGACAACTGTGCTTCTTTTTCTGATCACTAATCTCTCTTTCCTTCTCAACCATACAGTCTGTCTCCGGATTCAGATCAACCCCCAGAACAAAGGCGAGTTCCAAGGCATTTCACCAGAGCGGGCATTTGCTGATTTCCTCTTTGCCAACACCATCCTCCATCTCGTTGTCATCAATTTTGTTGGCTGAGCTCTAGAAGAAGGTACTGATCCATGGGATCACAAAAGGGGGAGGTCACAGGACTGCAGTACTTCTGTACTTGGGAGAGAGCTAGAGAGATAGTTAATCCAGGAGGGCTAGCTCCCAGCTTTGTCTTGGCCAAATATAGTAAAGATTTTGGGTTAGGATTTATGGCTTTCGGGTTTCATGCATGTCTTTTTTTGGCTTTCATCATTTAAAGAGCAGTTTAACAGGAGTATTACACAGACTTGCTCATGTTTTCTCTTGTGAGATAAATACACTGTTCTTTGCAAGAGAGGCTTTGGAAGCTGGGAGTCCTGGGCCCGATTGGTGAGGATTGTCCTATTTGGAGGCCATGGAATGGCTGGGGTCTTAAGTCAGGAGTTTCTCAGCAGATGAGAGGAGGGAGTTTGGTGCTGGGAAATGAAGGACATGCCCTGTTGTTACTGTTGCAAGGGGCTATAAGATCCTTGGGGTTGTGGGGTATTTCCTCTCCCATGGCAGAAGCCTTGCTCACATTGCCTTTCTTTCTTTCCAGGTCTTGAGCACTGATGTCAAAACTTGGCACTGGGAAGTGCTGTTCTCCAGCAGAGTCTTACCTGCTTCCTTGGTGGAGGAGGGAGACACAGGGTTCAAGATTCTTTTTACCTCCGATTGCCCTATGGAGGGGTCTGATGCCTTGTTACAGTGACTGTAATCCTTTCTGTCAATAAAAACCTTTATGATACTGCAGTCTTTTCCCTATTTCTGATAAATACAGAAGTTCTTCCGACACCCAAGTTCCCTCTCAGGCATAGCTCCCCATCTTTTACATCTCTTCCTCCTAGTCTACCCAGCAGGCTTTTATCTGTGCCCCAGTTTCAGGGGGAAGCAGGAAACAAGTCATGGAAACTCAGTTGTCGTCCACTCTTTTCATCTTCCTATTTCCTGCCCCTCCCCACCTTTGGCTGGAGAATTTACTGGTGTTGCCTTCATGCGTGAGGCTCTGTCCTTGCTTTAGGCTTGTCCAGTTTGCTCTGCAGCAGAAACACTGGATAGGTAAAATATGTGTTAAGGCAATGTGAAAAGAAATGTTTATCTGCTGGCACTGGGGAGATAACACATGGGATCTGATAGCATCAACCTCAGTGTTAGATTATGGCTTTTCTTCACCACCTTTTTCCTTCTAACTTTTCCAGATGTGTTGCAGCCATTAAACCCATGAAAGTGTGAAACCTGGGACTCCTAAGTCTCTTGCCTATTACAGGTTCTGAAGAATGAGGTATGAGGGAGCTGAGTCTTTACTGTCTCCAAGGATGCTGTCTGGGTCTGCGGTAGGAAGAGAGAATTCGTGGCAGTCCTGACAGCACCATATCGCTCCAGCCCCAGGCATTAAGCTGGGTTTGCTCTGCTGGGGAGCAGGCAGGGAAGGTGACAGCAGCTAGGTCTTGTAAATGAGCCGCCGGGCTCTCCCGTCAGAGGCCCTCATCCGGGCAGAGCAGAGCCGGCAAGCTCTCCGCTCTGCCGCTGCTGTTTGTGAGCTGCGAGTGCCTCCCTGTGGTTTGTGTGACTCCGTGTCCCCACGTTTTGGCTCTAGAGAAAGCTCCAAACTGGAGCCCTCCTATGGCCACTTCTGCACTACATGGAGCCTGTAGAAAAGGGGAAAAAGTGGGGGTTCTGTAGTGTTCCTTCCCCCCCTCCCCTAATTTTTACCAGCTTGCAATGCCACTATTTGTCATGAACTCAGCACGAAACTTCAGGTCCCGTTGGAGCTACTTCCACATGTGATTGTTTTAGGAAGTCTGTAGATAACTTCAAGCTCTGTTCTTTACATAGACCCTACTTTGGTGATAGATGTCAGGGTCTTTTCTCCAACAAAATCCCTAGAAAGGATGCAAATTCATCTCCTACCCACAACTAGGTGTTAACGGGCATGAGCTGGTGCTGGAGAGATGGACCATGGTGGTATCTCCTTCCCTGCTAATGTGAGAGGACTCTGGCCTGCCCCATCTTCCTCCCTTCTCTTTTGAGTGAGAAGTGAAGGGATTTTTCTGCACAGATTCACTGCCTGTTAACAGCGTGCAGAGGCCTATCAGCAAATTTGCACTTCTAAGATCTCTCCCCACCACTCGCCATGCTTTATGTGTTTTCTCCTCTCTTTTATCCTTCCCACACTATACATAGCTCAATCTTTCCTGCTGTGCCCAAAACAACTTCCCCCCCAGACCTAAGAGCAAGCTGTGGAGAAGGGGCAGGAAGGGAGGGTGCCTTAACCTCATTCAGTGCTGGTTTGTGGTCTAACGTCTGCTGTTCCTTTCCACATGCATCTCCTCCTCCCTGCCACGTGTCACACCAGCCCTGCTCCCCTCACCCCCCGTTTTGTGCTCCACTTTCCAGAGGAAGTGGTTTATGTGGTTGGGTGTAGAAAAGCAGCAAAAGGTGACCCAGATCTTGTTTGTGGCATCATGGAACTGGTGGTGCAGCCTCTTCCTGCCCCACCTGAGCTATCAGACCCCTTCCACATCCTGCCCTACTGTGTTATTTCCTGCCTTTGCTTTGCACTGCAGGCCTTCTTTCTTGAAATAAACAAGAAAGAGCAAAGTGGTGATGATATCTCCACTAATATCTCTAAAGTATATTTAAACTAGACCTACAAATTCAGTGTTTTGCAGATCACATACTAAGAGTCATTTCAATCAAAACATTTACCTATACACTCATTCCTCACTTGGCAAATCTTATTACTGGGGTCGTTTAGCCTGAAAAAGGCTGAGAGGTGGAAAAAGAGGCACCACACAGTTCTTCCTGCTTGACCACACAGCTAGGTGCAGGGTTGAAGTGCAACACAAAACATTTCAGATGGATAAAGGTAATGAGCATGGAAACCCTCCTTCCCTGAAGGCTTCTGGAATGAGATTATTCCATTGGAAATCTGTGAAATGTAAAGACTTGCTTTGTAATTCAAATCTGGTTTAGGCAGCTTCATCAAGTGACATGGCAGGTCTCATCACGAGCAAAATGTAAGCTTCAAGAGCTGCTTGAAATCTCACATTTAAAAAGCTGGAGATAAATGAGTGGCTGTTGTTTCAAGGGAGAAGCAGGATAATGAATCCCTGAGCATCTGTACCCAGAAAGTTTGATGAGGTTAGTAACTCTGTCACTCTGTGACCTCCTAAATGGTCAGGTGACAGCACTGTGGCAGGAGACCAAGAAGACTATTGTACTGTGGCAGGAATGCTGGCATGATTTTCACACAGGGCCTTCTCCCACATGAAGCACCAGGGCTTTTGTTTAAAAGCATTTGAGGCATGAGCCTTTTCAAAATCAGGGTTCCTTGCAATTGCTGTGAATCCAGCAGGGTGAGAAATACACAGGGAGGGAGAATCACCCCCATCATCCAGCAAGGCTTTCCCTTCCACTCAGTTTGGACGCTGGTGTGAGGTGTCAGCAAGGTGCAAGCTTTGCAGGAAGGCTGTTTCAGAGCACCTTTCTCATTTCTGCCTCCAAACTCATCTCTGGTGCTTCAAAAGAACATGCAGAAATCTGTCACAAAAGGCAAAAATTTCCATTCTTGCCAGTGACAGTCTGGACATAGAGACGCAGTCTGGGCAGTTGGTGTCATTAATGCAAAGCAGGGACTTTATTCTCCAGTGATGCTTGGGAGTGGGGAACATTCAGAGGTAGGACACTTGAGGTTTAGTGTTCTCCATAGCAGTAGGTATCTGCCTTCAAGAACCTGGACTACTCCCCTCACTGTGGGCAAGCCATATTTAACCTTTGTCTTCACATAGCACAAACTCTACTCTTGGAGGAGAGCTGCTTTCCACCATTCCCTTCCCTCCAAGCTGTTCTTACCCAGACGCAGCAAGGATGTTCTGGGAAAAGACTGTAGGTCCCTGCAATGGATCCCCCCAGTCCCTGCAAAAAGTGTCTGATGGCCAAGTCAGGCTGAAGGGAAGAGTGCTGCCCTTTGCCTCCTTCACCCTAAAGGCCAGCCTCATTCCTAAAGCTCATTTGAAGGGTGAAACAAATTCTTCAAACTACAGATAGAAAAGACAAACAAGTTTCTTATTTTTGATAAGAACTGTTTAATAGCAGCCAAAGGCCCAAAGAAATGCCAAAGAGATCAGTACAATTCAACCATTAGCAGCAAGTGATTTTCACATGCCTGCAGTGTTTCCGAGGAGCACAGATATGGGCAGGAAAATACTCAGGATGGTTTTATGCAATGAGTATGAAAATAAATTGGGAAATCTAGATCATAGAATCATAAAATGTTTGGGTTGGAAAGAACCTCAATTTCATGCAGTTCCATGGTCATGGGATGCCTCACACCAGACCATTTTAGAACTAAAGAAAAAGAACAAAAGTAGTTTGTATTTTTACTAAAGGCAAAGCCAAATTTTAAGCTGATTTAAATTCAGAAAATGTTAAGATAGACTCCAAAAGGTTCTAAACCCCATTCTTTTGTTCTGTGATAATGAAGTGAGGAGTTCATTGAATTCAGGATTTTGGGTGACCCTGAGTAACTGTCCCTTTGCTTTTCAGACTGTTGCAACTGAAATTGTGTCTTTGGGTGTGCACTCTAAGATGTGCATACCTGCAAGCTACCAAAATACGAAAAATTCACATTCAGATAATATTTAACTTGAAGTTTTTAACAAACAACACCTCCAAACAACAGAAATCAGATGTCATTTTAACACCAGTAGGTAATAGTGATGTTCAGTAATTTATAGTTACACCAAACTGCTTTATGCAAAAAGAGGCACTGTCGTGCTAAATGAATCAGGCATCTGGGGGAGCAGAATGCTGGAAATTTTAAGCTTATGTTTGAGTAGCTTTGGAAGAATACATATAAAGCAATTAAGATTATAATGGCTGGCTGATACACAGATAGCAAGTGACATCTCTCGCAATAGGAATGACTGTGCTCCCTCTTGCCGATGATGCTCCGTTGAAGATTCCTCAGCAGACTTTTTTGATACTTCAGGACTGCACCATCTGTTTGCTTTCATTCCTGTAACAAAATAAAGATGCATTATATCATTATTTGGGAGACAGCGACAAGATTGTAGACCTGAAGTGTCTGGACAATAGAAAGAGAAGAAAGAGAAACTAGACCAAAGCTAGTATATTAGGTGTGAGGTCTTAAAGTCAATAAGCATCCAACAGCCCCAGCTGGAGACTGGTCAGGGGATGAATTGGATGGATGAAGGCAGACAAGATAGGGATGTAGAAATAGAAGGAGAGATATCTAGAAAGAAGAAAAAAGTTTAATTTGCATGTGGGTAAGAAAAAGTAAATGGACTTCAGGGATGGGCAAAAGCAATGATACGGCCAAAGGAATGGAGGGATTTTACTGTTGGTATACAGAAAGGTGTATGCATAGACTGCATAAGCACTTATTACAGAGAGAAGGAAAACTCATAGCTAATGAACTGGCGCAGATGTTTTCTATCATAGGCATCACCACCCCCCATGCATACTCACTTTTTTTTCCACACAAGCATCGTCATCAGGACATTAAAAACTATTCCTTTCATTAAAATTATTTTCAGGCCCAGCTGTGATAAAGACATTGTGTTCAGGTTCTCATCTGTAAAAGGAACAGAGAATGAAAGTCAAATAGCACTGAGACATCCTCGCTTCCAGACAGACTTACAAGCACTGTTAATGAAGCTGTTCTGCTTTATATGACTGAGCCGTCTAGTAGGATAGCTCCTGAGACAGTGAGTGGGAATGTCTCACTGAGAGACTTTAATTTCTTCCAACTGGTGTTTCAAGGGCCAGGTTTTCATTCAATAACCACTTACTCATGCAATATGCAAGTCTGCCAACCATCAAGCTGGTTTTAAATACAGTGTTTTATAAACCTGGGAAACTGGAGGCATCCCTCCTTCTTCCCCATGAAGTTTTTTGAGATAGGCATGGGGAAAACAAGTTAAATTTGATTCAAAGAACACCAAGGCAACTTGAATTTTCTATTAATCTTAAGTTACAAAGCCATTTTCATTTGCAAATACATTGGGCCGTATTGGGGAAGCAGGGAGTTGTCATCAAATAGCAATTTTATGTTTATCTTTGAAAAACACGCTATGAAATGACTGATCAAATCAGCCAAATTTACTGGTGGGTGTTTCTCTGAAGTGGTGTTTTGGAAACATTTGGCTAACGGGGTTCTTTTGAGCAAGGTTTGCAAAAGCATAGCTATTCTGCAAACAGGGCAAGAGCGGATGCAGGTCAGCTCCTTTGAACTAGCAGAAGCAGCAATCGCCTGGGCCCCAGCATTGGCTAGTATACTCCCACAACCATGAGCTGAAGCAAAGCTTTCTCAGATGCACCATATCTTTAATGCAACCCTGCTTCTGAGCACACACTGCAGAAACCACGTGCTTATCTTTTAGCTCATCAGGTGTTTGTGTACCCCAAAATAAAACTAACTCTTTTGAAGTCTGAAATGCAGACAGGCATCCAGTAAGGCTGACTCATATTGGTACTTTCAGTCATTACATGATGGGGAGCAGTGTTTCGCTGGTCTTAGCATGGGCATGTAGGCACATGCTACACCAAATTACCAGCTCAGACCTGGGAGACTACATTAACCCAATGACTTCCAGCCTTGACGTTTAAAGCCTTGGGCGCCCTTTCAGAAATTTCCAGTCTGAGCTTTTTTGCTCCAACAGGAGTTTTGTAACCAGGAAACATTAACCAAAACTTGGAAACACATTTCCTTTTTATCAGGCTTTACTCCTCAAATGCTGTGTACATACCTGTCCTGAATTGTAGAGACACTCCTGTAACACAGAAAGCACTGGAACCTGCAAAAAGTAACAATAAATGTAATTAATAATAGAAATGTACTTCCTTGGAAGTTCATAAAGAGAACTCTGTACTGGCTGGATTAGAGTTTCTGGCTGGTAAAACCTCCCAGAAATACTCATTTCTGCTGCTTTCAGGGCAAGCATAAAACATGGTCCAATTAAACTTTAGTGTTCCATTAGACAGAGGAATTTCAAGCTTTATATGCCCCACGGTGTGAATTTAAGGTCTCTTTACTGTGACAGTAGCAGTCTACCAGCCCTTAATCTTGTTTCCAGCAAGGAAGAATACAGGCAACAAATCAACAGTCCTCTAGAGTTTGGGAGCATAATGCAGCTTTGCTTGCAGGACTAGGAGATGTAAGTCCTGATCATGCTACTAGCACAGAGACCAGAGTACCTCTAGCCTTGTACACACATCCAACAATGCCATTACCACTTTCAGGATCTTCACCCTCCAGTTCTCCAAATCCCTCGTGATTTGCACCACAGAGCATTTCATCTTTCTTGGCCCAGTAGGTTGACAGGTAGCTTGCATCCTGTTTGTTCTCAGATGTTGTCACCTCCACAACAGTATTTGTCACCTTATCAGCCCAGTGAAGAGTAAGCTTTTCAGGGGAATAATCTGTGATAAGGCACATTTCCACATTCTCATCATCTTTGGAGGTCAGCTTGTAGACTGAAGGAGATGGAGTAATGTCTGAAAATGGAGAAGAGACATTATATGAGAATACACAGTCATAGATCCTGCTGCTTTTATGGAAAGAAAGATGAAGAATTGAATTTTTCATCATGTTCCTCCACCTGATAGGGCAGGACAAGATTTTTTACTACATTTTCCCTTGCCGAAGAGGGGTGTGGGGAACTGAAGGCTGCAGATATAAGGCTAAGACACCTGGGGTTTATTTCTGTTTTCTTGCTTCAAATCCTGCTAGCAAGTCAGTTAGACAAGGATTTTCCACACGTATCAAAACATGACCTGTGGTTAAACTCTCTTTGGCACATTTAGCTTTGTAAACTTGTACCCTCAGCCTACATTTCATCTTGTCTAGCTCTTGAAGTCTGATTCCTTGAGAAGGTGCTTTCCTAAATCTTTGTTCTTAAGCAATAGTGAAATGTGATGGGCATTGCATTACTCCAATGATGAACAGATGAAATATCACTGACTTACTGTTGCAAAAATGCAGATTTGGGGCTCTCAGTTGCCCTCTGGCTGCATTTTCTGTTGGACTTCACAGTCACAAGTTTGAACCAGAGTTTCAGTTCACATTTATGAACTAACTCTTCTCTTGCAGGGTTGAGAGTTTAGGTAAACATTTGCTTTGTGCCTGTTTATACACCACACTGCTGAATACTGTAGAAATACTAAAGAGTACTTAGCTCCCAGATGAAGAAGTTTCAATTTATTCCCATGGGAGATATTTGAACTCAATCTTGGCTTTTAGCAACTGTCTCAAACCCTTATGCAAGTGGAGCCCCTAGTCCTGTCACTGAGATAAATGCTTTTCATCAGTTGTCAGCACCTTAAAGAAATAGCCTGCTTCTTTATTAGCATGATGTCAGAAAAAAGCCTAATCCAGAAAGCCCAAGTATTCCTTCTCTGGCCCTTCTACTGAACTGCTATTTATCTATTGCAGCTTTGAGGAAGTTAATGAGGCTTTCTCTTTCCCACCTATGCAGAATACAGGCTAATGTATATTCTGATTCCTTCAACACCATTCCCAACTCCCATCCTCCCAGTTATTGTTTTGGAAATAGATTTCCGTGATGTTTGTTAGGGAAATGAAGATGTGAGCAGAAAAAACTTTATGGTAGATCCTGTGTAAAATACAAGTGAACCAGGGTACATCATTGTCACAGAGTACATATACATGGAAGAAATGAGGAGGAATTGATGGAGCTGTTCTGCTTCTCTCTCATCATGAGTATTACGCTTTCTGAAGAGCTACATAGCCACCTCTCTCTAAATTAGTTGTTTTTCTCCCTTTCAATCTGTGCAATGCCTTTTCAGGCAGCTTAGCAGCACCAGTTTTGCAAAGTACTCATTTCTTATTCTTACTCAGAGTGGCTGCTGCCTTTGTTCTGGTACTGGAGTCTTTTTCCAATAAGGTCCTTTGCATATTTGCACCCTTACGCACCTTATGAAAGTTTTCAGACAGTCTTGGTAAATACCAGCTATGATAACCACAGTGCTGTGACCTGTGCTTCCTGTTATTCCATCTGAATGAGTTGGCGAATGCATTGGAGATGCTGTATTGCTATTTGTGACCTCTTCTTGCAGGAAAGATTGAGAAGTTAACCATGATACTCTGAGCTGTCCGCCAAGCCTAATTTCATCTTTACTGAAGGATATCTTCCAGATAGAAGAGCAAGAGCTCTTAAAATGCTATTCCTGCCCACTCTACAGAGAAAGCCCACTCTGGAGACTGATTTCAGGGAGAAAACAGTAGAAGACTGTTCCAACATCAGACTGCGACCTATGCCTTTTTTCCAAACAAGCTGCAGTAGAAATCCTGAGCTGCTTTAGCACACAGCTTGTATTATGCAGATTTACACCATTCTCCATTCCCTCCAAAGCAAACTTTCTGTATCTCTGATCAGGCTGGAATTGGTGTGACAGAGATCTTAGATCCTCTTCCCATTCCTCAGCCTGAGACATGAAATTCCACAGCTAGAGTTAACCTGGTGCTGTTGCCCAACTCAGAGGAAATATACCTCCTCACACACTTATACAGGCTAATCTTGACCCCAGAGATGCAACACCAGTGACTTAATGAGCGCTTTAGCAATGGCTGTCCCCCAGTGGAAGTTCCAAAAGGCCTGCCAGTGGTCTTTTGTGAGACCTGCACGGTTAGAGGTACCATGCCGCTATGAGTAGTTTTGTGCCTGCAAAATTGTCTAAGCAAGCTCTGTGTCATGGGTTTCCTTCCAATAGTTTAGAATCATAGAATCATAGAATGGTTTGGGTTGGAAAGGATCTTAAGATCATCCAGTTCCAATCCCCCTGCCATGGGCAGGGACACCTCCCACTAAATCATGGCACCCAAGGCTCTGTCCAGCCTGGCCTTGAACACCACCAGAGATGGAGCATTCACAACTTCCTTGAGCAACACTTCAAGGGCCTCACCACCCTTACAGTAAAGAATTTCTTCCTTGTATCCAATCTAAGTTTAATAAACTCCTGTTAAGAATAGGAATTAACCTTCTGATTTCTCCAGGGATGTGAACTTCTCAAGTTAGGTGAACACCTATCTACAAGTGGGGTGCACTCAGGTTTGAGATATACTCAGAAAACTGTAGTTTATTTCTTCCCTTCAAAGTTCTCATACCTGGAGCAGTGGCACAGTAAGTTGCACCTACACAAGTTGTCAGTTTTATATCTTGTCTCCCAGGAAAGCTCCACAGCTTGTGAAACTCCCGTCACTGCTCTGCAGAGCATCTCTGTGGCTCCGCAATATCCAGCAGATAATGCAGTAACCAAGAGATTGCTGGTGCTGCGTTTTGGCAACAGCTTCTGAACTGCAGCTCACTGCTCTCACAGCAAACATTCACCTTGGGCTTGGGAGGATTGAAGTTTCCCAGTCAGCAACTCAGTGTCCCAAATCTCAGCAATCTTACTTGGTATCACCATGAGCCTGGTCCCGTGTCCAAAGGTAAGTTGGTAGCTATTCAGAGACACTGTGTTGTATGCCATAGCAAAAACCGGCATAACACTTCTATCCACCTCAATCTGCATGAGTAACATCCCTAAAGGAAATCCCACCATTTTGCATGAACATACATGTAATGCATTACACCTTCCATCCATGGCCATGGCTTATTTTCTTCCTCCCCATATTACAGTCTCACTAAATGTGGCATTCCATGCCACAAGGAAGAGCCACAAGGCAATTCTATTTCCACCTCCATCTTTGAGAAATGCAAACCAGGACCACTATTACTAAAGCGATTACAGTTTCTTTCTCATCTCTCTTCTTCTATTTCACTTACTTGTTTACCCAAGTAGTCACTTGCTTCCTTTCCCCAGGTTGGAGCCTTTCCTCGTGCACAGTGATTAGAGAGGAAGTCAACCAATTTTCTAAAGGGAATACTAAATCCATCCCAAATTGCTCCACAACTCGGAGCACTACACTGCTATTTTTTGAAGCTAGATATCAGGATTGTCTGTGTTGAGTCCATCTGAATGCAGAGAGGAGACAGCTCACCTGGAACAACAAGAAGTTTGGTTCCACTTCCCCACGTGAGTGTTCTCCATCCTCCAGTATTGACACCTTGTGAGCTGTCTTTACAAAATGTGACTCTTCCTTCAGCCACCTACGTAGGCACTGGAGGCCTTGGATACATTCAAACATGGATTTGGCTCTGCTGGAAGCTATAAATACCCATACAGATTTCCTAACATCCTCTAGCCCCTCTTTCTCAAATAGCTTTTTTCATGTTCAGATGCATGGGAGTAACCAGATTTGATTACAGCCATCTCAGCTATTAGAAATGGGAGCACCCTGCTCCTTAAGAAGGAGAGAGCAATTTATGATCCCTGTACCAAAGCCAGGTTCCTGTTCAGTGCAGGCTTTCCCTTTGCCTTTTCTTATTTCTAAGGCCTATCAGTGACACCTACCTCCAATGAGAATGCTTGTCCAGTATCAGGGGGACCATGCAGCGCAAAAGTGCTGATACCCATAGCACAGGGAAATCTGTGCCTGAAAAAACATTTCAAGTTGCACATCCAAGTGGGAGATTTTGTGCATGTCCAGTATCTCTGAGACTCCCCTGATTACAATCTCTGCTTTAAATGAAACACTGCTCATGTTCTCCTTCCCATCTGTAACATGACCCAGGTGAAGTAAGTATGCCTAAGAGGACACTACATTAAACAGTCCAAGACAAGAGACAAAGGAAACACAGGAAAAAGGCACACTCACTGGGTTGGACGGTCAGTCTGGTCCCTGAGCCAAAAGTCAGCTTGTTGGTGAACCCATAATCACACAGCATTTCCTTCCATAACAAAAACCCCGCCAGCCACTTAAGAAGCAGCACGTCTCCCTAAGACTTTCCCAAGCCATGTGTAGGCTTAGAAGGATAGCACAGGGCTGTCACTGCCTTCCACTGCTTTGAATTCTTGGGAAAGGCTCTTGGATGTCAGTATAGAGTCACAGTTTCCAAAGCAGGAAATAATTTAATTACTCTTTTTTCACAAGTTTTCACTTGCTTCCTTTCCCCACGTTGGAGCCTTTCCTCATGAGCAGTGGATGCCACTTCTCTAAAGGGAATACTAAAACCATCCCAAATTCCTTCACAAAGCCACTACACTGTTACTGTTGAAGCTAGACCACAGGATTGTCTCTGTTGAGTCCATTCAAACACAGAGAGGAGGCAACTCACCTGGGGCAACAAGAAGTTTGGTTCCACTTCCCCATGTGAGTGCCGTCCATCCTCCAGTATTGGCACCGTGTGAGCTGTCTTTACAAAATGGGTCTCTTCCTTCAGCCACTCAGTGCCTGCTGGAGGCCTTGGATACATTCAAGCATGGACCTGGCTCTGCTGGAAGCTATAAATACCCCTACAGACTTCCACACACCTCCTCCAGTCCCTCTTTCTCAAATAGCATTTTTCCATGTTCAAAGGCATGAGTCACCTCACGTATTAGAGATGGGAGCACCCTACTCCTTAAGAAGCAGGGAACAATTTATGATCCCTGCCCCAAAGCCTCTTTCTAACAGGAGTGGCAAAAAGGGATGGAAATAGCAACACGATCCCTGGCTAGGGTCAGCTACATCTTCAACTGGGACATCCTCCTTAATCTGAATCCTGGATCAACAGCACTGTTAAACCTATGCTTACAAATTCCCATTTGGAGGACTGCTGTTTCTGCTTAGAGTTACACGAGTGGAGATTTCATTAAAGTACACCATCTCAGAGACTCCTCTTCATTGTCTGCCTTGAAATAGCTCCTATGTTCTCCTTCCCTAGGAAAGGTGACCTCGATATAACATGTATATCTACAAGGCACCCAAAGGGACTTTTGACAAAAGACACACAGAAAAGCTGCACACTTACTAGGCTGGACAGACAGTCTGGTCCCTGAGCCAAATGTCAGCTGGCTGTTGCCATAGCCATAATCACACAGCATTTCCTTCCATAACAAAAAGCCCAGCAAGGTACTTGAAGAAGCAGCATCTGTCCCCAAGCCTCTGCCTTGCCATGCATTTTAAGATGAGCAGCATAAGGGTAGCAAGAGTCCAAAGGACCCCAGGGCAGGAGAAGAGGTTGCCAGGCTGCATATGTGGGATGAGGCTGAGGCTGGGGACAGAACTAAGGGGCATTCCTCAACTTCCATCCCCTTTCCCCACAGTTCCTCCAGCTTTTCCCCTGGATTGTTGTTAGAGCAGGAAATCTACCCCAAGTTGAACAAACACCAGTCTGATGGTGCCTGTTCCCTACAGCTCACCAAGCCTGAAAAGCATCAGGCAGTCTTGGCTTGGTCAGCAAACACTTTCTGGGCATCACAAAGAGCCTTGTCCCACTCCCAAAGATGCCTTTGTGGTAAGCACCATTACTCACACAAGCCTTACATAATAACCTCTCATTCAGTGTCATTGCCTGGACAATGGGAAAACTATTCCCAGCTCACTTTAACTTTTCAGTACACGGTTTCCCTTTGCCTTTCCTTATTTCTAAGGCCTATCAGTGGCACCCCCTCCCATGAGAATACATGTCCAGTATCAGGGGGACCATGCAGCCCAAAAGTGCGGCTGCCCAGAGCACAGAGAAAACTGTTCCTGAAAATGCATTTCAAGTTGTGCTTCCAAGTGGGAGTTTTTGTGCATATCTAGTGTCTCTGAGACTCCCCTGATTACATTCTCTGCTTTAAATGCAACACTGCTCATGTTCTCCTTCCCACCTGTAACGTTACCCCGATTGAGTAAGTATGCCTAAGAGGGCACTACAGTGAACAGTCAAGGACTATGGACAAAGGAAATACAGGAAAGATGCACACTCACTGGGTTGGACGGTCAGTCTAGTCCCTGAGCCAAAAGTCACCTGGTAGTATCCGCTATTATAATCACACAGCATTTCCTTCCAGAGCAAAAACCTCGCCAGCCACTTGAGAAGCAACACATCTCCCCAAGCCTTCACCCAGATATGCCTAGGCTCAGAGAGGCAGCAGAAGGCTGGCACTGCCTCCCACTCACTCAAATGCTTGAGAAAGGCTCTTGGATGTCAGTATATAGTCACAGTTTCCAAAGGAGGAAAGAATTTAATTATTCTTTTTTCACAAGTTTTCACTTGCTTCCTTTCCCCACGTTGGAGCCTTTCCTCGTGCACAGTACTTAGAGATGAGTCAAGCACTTCTTTGGCAGAAACACTAAGACCATCCCAAAATGCTCCACAACTCGGAGCACTACTCTGCTATTTTTTGAAGCTAGACCATAGGATTGTCTGTGTTGAATCCATCCGAACACAGAGAGGAGACAGCTCACCTGGGACAACAAGAAGTTTGGTTCCAATTCCCCATGTGAGTTTTCCCCAGTCACCAGTACTAACACCGTGTGAGCTGTCTTTACAAAATGGGTCTCTTCCTTCAGCCACCTCAGTGCCTGCTGGAGGCCTTGGATACATTCAAGCATGGTTCTGGCTCTGCCAGAAGCTATAAATGCCCATACAGATTTCCTAACATCCTCTAGCCCCTCTTTCTCAAATTGCTTTTTCCATGCTCAAAGGCATGGGAACAACTAGATTTGATAACAGCCACCTCACGTATCAGAGATCGGAGCACCGTACTCCATAAGAAGCAGGGAACAATTTATGATACCTGCCCCAAAGTCTTGTTCTTGTTCAGTACATGGTTTCTCTTTGCCCTTATCTTATTTCTAAGGCCTATCGGTGCCACCCCCTCCCATGGGAATGTTTGTTCAGTATCAGGAGGACCATGCAGCCCAAAATTGCTGCTCCCCAGAGCACGGGGAAATCTGTGCCTGAAAATGCATTTCAAGTTGCACAGCCAAGTGAGAGATTTTGTGCATTTCCAGTATCTCTGAGACTCCCCTGATTACAATCTCTGCATTAAATGAAACACTGCTTATGTTCTCCTTCCCATCTGTGATGGGACCCAGGTAGAGTAAATATATCTAAGATAGCACTACAGTGAACAGTCAAGGACTATGGACAAAGGAAATACAGGAAAAAGGCACACTCACTGGGTTGGACGGTCAGTCTTGTCCCTGAGCCAAATGTCAGCTCGTTGGTAGACCCAAAATCCCACAGTATTTCCTTTCATAACAAAAACCCCACAAGCCACTTAAGAAGCAGCATATCTCCCCAAGCCTTCGCCAAGCCATGCCTAGGCTAGGAGGGATAGCACAGGGGTGGCAGTGCTTCCCACTGCTTTGAATTCTTGGGAAAGGCTCTTGGATGTCAGTATATAGTCACAGTTTCCAAAGGAGGAAAGAATTTAATTACTCTTTTTTCACAAGTTTTCACTTGCTTCCTTTCCCCACGTTGGAGCCTTTCCTCATGAGCAGTGGA
>JANRGW010041235.1:0-10176 GCA_024733675.1 Psilopsiagon aymara | reverse complement strand
AAGGCCAGGTTGGACAGAGCCTTGGGTGACATGGTTTAGTGGGAGGTGTCCCTGCCCATGGCAGGGGGGCTGGAACTGGTTGAGCTTCAGGTCCTTTCCAACCCTGACTATTCTATGGTTCTATGATTCTATGGTTATTTATAACAGAACAAACCATTTTTCTTCTTACATCAGCAATGCCAAGCATTCTGCTTATCACCTCCTATTACATCAACCTAGATTTTCCAGTAATTCCTAACTGGCTGAATGGGTAGCAGTGTCATGTTAAAATAAGTCTCCTGTCCCCACGACCAAGGGTCTCTGCTTTCCTAAGAAACTTTACTCGCTCTTTGAAGTAGCTCAAATCATGCTCGCATAGCACTTGCATATTGGAGCAATCCCACTGACATCCATACGACAGCTCCTGTGACTAGTTCCGCTTAGCATAAAGGAGAACTACAGAACCTGTTCTGAAGCAATCCATTCTTAGATATAAATTAAATGCACTTTGGGTGATTATCTCCTCTCTCACACACAGAGAAAAGCTGGAGGCACAGAAAACTATGTTTTAAAAACTGTAAATAAGACATCATGGCAGGGGGGTTGGACCTGGATGCTCTTAAGGTCCTTCCCAACCCTAACTATTCTGCGATTCTAAGATTATTGATTCTAATATATACAAGCATCCAGACCTAGTTAAAGACACCTCTGCTCACCGAAGGGAGGGCTGCACTAGATAACCTCCGAAGGTCCCTTCCAACACAAACTGTTCTATGATTCTAATGCAGGAGCCTCCTTTCTGGCTGTTATACCCAGGCTGGTGCTATTCTACTGCAGTGTTAAAATAAAATAACGCCGTAATTAAAGAGCTAAACATTCACAGCAGGGCTTGATTATCTTGATTATCAACCTGGCACGATCTAAACCGCACACATCTACTTCTGCTGAGTCAATGTGGCTTTAAAAACAGTGGGTTCTTCTCCTTTAAAAAAAGATTCCCTACGTCTTTGAGGCTGTTAGGGTTAGCATGGACTATTTATAGGCACCAGTGAGAAGGAGGAAGTCTTACTCTGCTCTCCTGCTGCTCGCTGCTGGTAAGAGGAGCTTGCAGGATTTCAGCAAAATCTCTGCCTTGTTTTGACAAAACTGCAATTATCAACAGGGGACAATTGCATGGCAGCAAGATAAATCACTGCTACTAAGAATGACTTGGAATGAGGAAGCGATTTGATTGACTGCGTTGCTGGACTGTAGCAGCCGACTTGGCTACAAGTACTTTCTTTCTCTTCCTTTCTCCCTGCATCCTGAGAGCAAAGCAAGTGACAAGCTGTTATCCCTGGTGGAACAAACATCCTTTTTTATGTATTGATAATGAAAGTTGCTGCTTGATCTGCAACTGCCTCACACAGAGCTCTGACATCTGCAATTGTCTTTAGGATGAGGTGCCTTTTGACTGATTTCACAGGACAATTTGACCACTCCAGGAGGAAGGCAGCCCCTTGATTCTAGGGACCAGCCTAAAACCCATGGCAGTTTTAGCACTTGTTTCAACACAACCAAGGTTTCTCCTTCTGCACTGGGGTTCCTTCTAAGCATTCTTGAGTTTACACCACCCACACAACCTACTGCATTCACCTTTCATGGGTGCTCTGTGGCACTGGCCACCAAGAGATGCTCCAAATGGTTTGTGGCATTCAGAGATACGCTATACCCTCGTTAGGTTACATAGCCTCCCAGTGCTAATGATGTAGAGGCAATGATGAAGACACAAGATCAAGATCTGAAGGATCTGGATTCAGGCCCAGGTACCTGTTTGTGCAGGAGATCATGATGAAATGGGCACATTTCTTTACAGCCACAAGCTCTACACGTTCTGATCATCTTTCGGCAGCCCACTACTGCAAACTGCAATAACTTCTGGGATTTTGGTGCAATAAAACCTTTAAATTACAGCTCAGGCAAACTTGTGGAACAAGCTGCAATTGAGCTCTGGTGTTTAAGCTCAAAATCATGTAATTAGCTGTGGCCTTTCCTATACTTTCCACGTTAGAAATCTGCCATGCCTCTCTCTGACTGACAAAAAGCCAGGTTTCATTCATTACCAGTAACAGTTAACAGAATTAGAGAGGTGTCTGTTTCCTTCTCGGCTGAAACCTGGCAGCAAAGCGCTTTATAACCCCCAAAATCTCGTTCTTATCAAACAACTGTTTGTCTTACCAAATCAATGACAAATGTTAATGCTCAGATCTGTATATGCCTGAAACGCTTGATGTTTACTCCACCAAAGAAATTCATGGTTGGACATTTCTAGCTGAAGCTTTAAACACGCAATACAAATTTAAATCCTTGAAATTTGCTGGGCTAGAACCTTTAGCAGTGAAAACTGTTACTGGGATTGGGGCAAAGTACAGCCTGGAGCAGAGGTCCCATGAAGTTCAAACGATAGAAATCCTGCATGCAAAGGTGAGCTGCTACATAATGTCACACATGAACAAACAGAACAGATTCTGAGATTCACTTGTGCCTCTTCTGTACCATTAGAAATGAGCATAATTCCACTTGCAATGGAAAATGGGACTTAAGACATTCTAAGCATAACTCCAAAACATTATCCTGCCGTTGGAGATAGGGTGATAATTTAAACAGGGGATTTTAAAAGGTAAGTTGGGAAGTGAGAACAAAGGAATTTATTTGTGAAATAATTGTGACTGGACTTTTCACTCCTCTATTAAACATTAAACCATGTTATAATGCCATTTAAAAGCAGAAAAAATCAAGACCAACTATTAACATATAAATACAATGCAACTTCTCATCACAGTCACAAAGCATCAGACGTATTTCTAACTCAAGGCTTTGCCTATTACCCCATGCAAAAAAAACAACTAGTCATGTACAAGTGAGATTTCATGGACATCATGTACCTCTACGCAGCTGCAGCTGTTGCAAAGCTGGACCGCAAGAGCTTGAACAGACCATAAGAATCTCTCGTGAAAGCTGAGCAGAGTTTCTGACAGCCAAATGGCTTCATTCCACCCTACCAAAAGTGAGTATGGGGAGCAGGGAGAGAACGTCTCTTGTGAAGGCACAGAGAGAGTCAGGAGAAAAGAATGGTTATTGTGGTCCTTCCCTTCCCTATGGCTAGTGCCACAGGTACATTTTAACCCCTTGTGTCAACTACAGGGACTGTGAATTAGTCTTCTTACACAGCAAGTCTCTTCCACTCACAACATTGCTCAGCATCACGCTGAATTATATGCAGAGGTGACAACCTCGTGGTGGTGACAAAAGCAAGAAAACACACACCATGACGCACTATGTGTTATACACATCATGTGGCCAAATGGAAGATGGACAGGCTCTGCAAAGCCACTCTGCTACTTTCACACAGGACAGCAGAAAACACAGGTAGATGAGAAGAGCTGCACTCCTCACTCTGCAGATACCTATCAGACAGTCATGGCAGTGCTTCAGCAAGTAAACAGTGGAGCTGGGGTAAAATATGACTGCTTACACTTTGCCAGAGAAGGGTGGGAACTAGGAAAGACACCACACACCTTGATGAGGGGCTCCAAAGGCAGCACAGAGTAACACCATCTTTTGCAGTCGCTTCTCCCTTAGGCACCAGGCAGAAAAGCCAGTCTAAAGTTAGAACCTTATTAAATCCCACAGCAAAGCACTGGCAGAGCTGTATTTGTAGGGAACCAGAAGATCTATTTTTGTTTGTTTTCCAGCCTGTTTAATTACCTTGGTAAGGCTAACAACAGAACGTTCTGCTGCTTCCAAACAGAAGAGCTGCAGCTGATCCTGAAAGCCTTCTCTCCGCTCCAGGATCCGTGGGAGCGTGTCGTTATAAATGTGAACTCATTCAAACCTTTCCACCATTTCCCCACCGTTTTGTTTAGATCCATTTCATTCTCACCGGTGTCAGGACACAGCATACACTGGTGACACCTTTGATCTTGCTGGAGATAACCATATGTGGGTAGATTCGTTTTCTTTAAATGCAGACTGGGAGCAAATCCAGAGGTCAAGCCAGAAAGCTAACAGATATTTGAAAACCTCAACTAAAAGAAAATCCCTTTGTGTGGTTTCTTCTATGCCTTCGGATGTGAAAGCTGCTCTCTGTACCACCATGTTCCAAGTCTTAAGAAAACCGAAGTTCAAAGACAAGGGAAGACTAAGGGAGTTGGGTTTGCAGCTATGGAACAAGCACTTTCTTTGCCACATCAAAAGCGCTGATAAAAGCAGTCCACCGATTCAGGATAAGAGTATATTATTTGATGTATTAATTTGACAGCGTGCTAGCATTAAGACAAAGATCTCCTTCATCACCCCATTACAAGACTGATTTTATGCATTACAGAGGAGTTACAAACGCCCAAACCACAGCTAATCAAAGTTCCAGTCTCTATGAAGGTCATGTGTGTCCTCTGAGGTTTGACTTTCACGTGGATTTTTTGAAACCACTGAATTCTCAACCTGCAAAATTGGCCAGAATTTGTATGAAGTCCATAAAAAGGTGATCTATGCCCTGCACACTTCTCAAAATGCTGCTGACTTGCTGCAATACTTATGGCTTCTGCAAGTTATCGATGCCAGGAATGCATAACTCAAGTCTTATTTTCATTTTCAGAGTGAATGTCATGACCCTTGCTGCACTGGAACTTTATCTGGGTGAGGTATGCATGCAGATGATGCTACCCTAGGAAGAATATGAACAGACAAAACACTGTCCAGTCACTTGGCCTCTGATTCTCAACAAAGAACTTAAAATTGAGTCTCCCTGATACAAACCCAGTCTTTCTTCCCATCACGCTTCTCCTCACAAGGGCATGTCTCTAAGAGGGGCTGTAGAATTACAGAATGGTTTGTGTTGGAAGGGGCCTTAAAGCTCATCCTGTTCCAACCCCTGTCACGAGCAGGGACACCTTCCATAGAGCAGGGTGCTCCAAGCCCCTGTGTCCAACCTGGCCTTGAACACCGCAGGGATGGGGCAGCCACGGCTCCTTTGAGCATCCTATGCCAATGCCAGTTCCTGTAGTTCCTAAGGATGAGGAGTGTGGGATGTTTGTGCTTCTGCTTCTTAACTTGGGGGGCAAAACAGCACGGCAGAGCAGAAGGAATCTGCAGCATTCTAGTTCTCCGGATGACCCTAAGTCAACACACAGAGAGACATTTACAATTGTTCGGGTTTGCAATTTTGTAGTTAAGAACGGTGAAAAGTGGTGATTTGTACTTGTAGATCTTTTTTCAGAGACCAAATAAATGAGCACCATAAAAGCAGCACATTCAGATGGGGGCAGACATGCTCCTATGGGCCTGCGCTGGGCTAAACTCTAATCCCAAATGACAACATGCATGAGGTAGAGACACGCGATTCCTCTTTATAAGACCACTCCTGAACTCCTGCCAAAACCCTGCTCTGCGTGCCACTGAGTGCATCAAGACAATGGAAGAATAATGACAGGTCTGTGAATCTGCTGGGATTGACAGTTCTCATTGTTCTCAAAACTTGGTGACGCACAGGAATTTTCGGAGCAGCGCTGCACACTGCCGAACGAAACGGGTGTCAAGCAAATCAATGGGCTTTTCACGAGTCACTCCTCTTTGTTTTACTGCTGCTTCGTTTTTGTTCTGTGCCTGGTGTTGCTTTGTTGTGTGCACTTGCCATGTGGGATGTGAGGGCGCATGTACAGCTTCCTGTGACTTGGCACGATGCTCCACGTAAGCCAAGTCCTAACATGGAGTAACTTTGCCTGAAAACACTTTTTTCCAGACCCAGAAATCAGGCACTGGTCTCATTTGAGCAGTTAGTCTTTCCTGGAGTTAAGACTGTCTGCAATTCATTTGGATATAAACACACTGAGCCAACTAAAGAAGAGTTATTTGGTTTGTGGCTTGCGTAAAAGTTGTAGCTCACTTGAATTGTAGTTCACTTGAATAAAGGGGTGAAAACACAAATACAACTGAGGCAGAACAGAAGACTGGTGGCTCTAGAATCTCTTTACCCAGCACATGATTGACCACAGTGCTTTTACTAAGACTGAAGGAGGGTTAAGGTCCAGGGGAAGAATGAAATATTCAGATTCACTATGTGTGGACACATATAAAGCCTCCCTTTTGGATTTCTGCTCAATGCTTCCAGCATTGACTAAAATATCACACACCAGTTTGGGTTGGAAGGGACCTTAAAGCTCCTCCAGTTCCAACCCCCTGCCACAGGCAAGGACACCTTCCATTCGGTTGCTCCAAGCCCCATCCAAGCTGGCAATGAATGAGTTCTGTGAGCAGATGAAGGATAACCCATTAAGGTTAAACTCCCTGGAAACAAGTCAAAACCCATGCAATGCCCATCCCACCCAGGTTTTTAACATGACTGTTGCTGAGGGAAACAGAGAGGAAAAATAACCTGCTGCCTTTGTAAGAACCTTGCTCTTCCAAGAAAAATGTAAGCATAAAACTGAAGATGGGATCAAGGTCTGGTGGCTTCTCACGTAAGTCAATGGAGGTATGCCAACTTGGTCTGGCACCAAGCATTTTAGAAGACAGGTGAGTCCACTGAACCAAGTGTTTTCCAATGCAGCCAATTAAAGCTACTCCAAGAGAGCATTTTTCAGCTCCTGCATCCTCCCAACTGCTGCCAGCATGCCACAGCTCTCACTGAAGCCTACTCACTCCTCTGTTGCTGGAACTCTTATAGCCTGGGAATCTGTAATGCCTCTCCCACATAGATCATCCCCAAGCAGTAATGACAGGAGACTGTTCTCTGCGCCATCAGGTCAAAAATCTAACGCAAGCATGGCTTTGACTGCAACACGAGTTTTCCTACCTCAGGCACCACTGTGGGTTGAAGCCCTCAGACTGATCTGATGCACTATCCGAAGCTCAGCAGTTAGAGGCTGCCTCTCTCCCCGCCTGTCCCCCTCCCTTTATCTGCTAATGCACAGGGATAGACAAGCAAACAAATCCCTTCAAACAAGGTTATGGAAGATACAGGAAATCTATCAGTCACACAGTATTTGTCTAGTGCTAGTGACTAAACTTGAGAGGTTTACGTTGTTCGAACTAGATCCCTGGAGTGCTAACAAGACCTGGAGTATCATCTTAAGAGTTGTGGTGACCTTAGAAGGCAGTGTTCTCCTGGGCTTTCACACTATCCATCAGAAAATCAAGCAGAAGGCAGTAGGTGTAGAATTAAAGCCCCCCGAAGGTGCAACAAAGCATCATTCTGATGCATCCCAAAGGTGTTCAAAATTACCAGCCTTAAGTCAGGAGCTAACCGTGCCCAGCTGTACGAGAGTCCAAGCTCTCCCTTAGCTTTTCATGAAGTATCTCAGTCTAGATCAAAGCATCCACCTCCCAGATGGGCAGCGGGCACACCTCTTTGCCTAGACTGCTGTACATGATGGGGCTTTCAGCTCCCTCGGTTCTAAGAAAATACAAATGAAGGGTACGAGCCCCCGGGGAAGGTGACATAGCAACTAAATATCTGCTTCATTTCAGAAATGTCATTCTTGGCATTTCTGCTAAACACAACCAAGTACTGCACTAAGAGCGAACAGTTATCTCTTCTTTTGCACAGATTAGGGAAATGCCATTGGCTTTAAGCTCTGTACCATAGGATGCCTGCGGCCATTATTTCAATACGGGGTGGCCCCAGTGGCCCCAACACCCCTGGGGAAGACAGGGAAAAGCAACCAACATCTATGGCTTCAGAAAAGGCAATAATTCAAGCTTAATGTGGGGTCCTCCAGCATTTGTGATACATTGGGTTAAATACTCAGAAGTACACAGAGAGGAGCTTAATATAGCCTTCACCACCAGGCACTCTCAGTGTACGGATGCACCGAATTCTGTGTTCTGTATTGCCTGATTTAATTTGATCAAACAGCTCTTGAAAACACTGACAGTTCCTTTTGGCATCAAGTCTGAGGCGATGCCGATTCCTTCAGCTGAAGGGACAAGCTCCACAAACAAACCATGCCATAACTTGCAAGGCAGTATCTCCAAAGCAAAGCTGACCAGTTAAACCTTACTGGAATAAAACTGTCACCCCCTCGACCTGAGATCCCCAGGCAGCAATGTAACTTCCCAGCAGCTCCCAGCACTGGGAGAAAAGCAGCTGTGTGTCTAGTGCTGAGATGACCACAGACACCAAAACCAGATCCCTAAAAAGCAGCCAGATTCATCTGATGTTTGCACCATGTTCGGTTGCTATAAAATTCCTGATACACATGGCTAGCTCAGGCACAGAGTGAAAACACAGAGAGTTTGTTCCTATTTCTGCCCTGTCTCCCATGTATTTTCACAAACTAGATGAGATGATTACAGCCTCTGAGAGGGTTAAAGCAGAGAGACATCCAGCAAAGCTCCCTGTCTAATGGCAAATACCTGATCAAACATGAACAATGCCGATCTGAATTCATGGCTGGTGTAATTCAAGTAACCCCAGAGGGCTACAGGGGGCCAGATTTGCACACACACACCCCCTCCCCCTTCTAAATATACCATTTCTGCTTTACAGAATCAAAAGCAGAGTCCCAACAGGCAAAGGAATCAACTTCGAACTCATGCCCCGCAATGGTGAAAAAGGAAACTCCACACTTCACATGTACGCACCTGTTTCATCAGCAAACAGGAAAGCTTTTGAATTCAGTGTGGCTTTTGAAGCCCTTCTCCAAAGAATAAATGAATGTACAAATTCCCAGCAAACTAACGCAAAAGGCAGGAAAAGCAATGACTCCCTGTGCTGAACACAGTGAGGAATGATGAGCAACTCACGTTTTTCTCAGCTTGGGGTTTAAACCAGTGTTTGACAAACCACGGTAACAACGTGTCTGTTATTATTACACCGACACCGGGACTGCATATGGGCACCTCGGACTTGCAATATTCCTGCTCCATGTGGTTTGCTTTCCTGCTCAAACACAGAGGCGTTCTGAAATGCCTCAGGAGAATACAGCATTCTTCACAGACTAATCTTAATTAAGCTAAACAACCACCCAAGGCAAAGCACACAGCTAACTAGTTTGCCCAATGCCTGAAACCATTAGGGAGAACACGTCTTGCTCCGTGCGAAGCAAACCCGAGAAATCCTCCACGCTATTTGCAGTTACTGATTTTTGCTTTTGCCATTACCTCAACACCATCCACTGATCTGTTCCCTGGACTGAAACAGCAGCATAAAGTACACGGATTTACTTACAGAGATCCCCTAGCTCCATCGTTCCCGACGACAAATTCGCCTCCCACACGACAGCGAGCAGATGACTTAATGCTGCTTTCTGCGGGAGGCACAGCGCGTGCGAGCGGCAGATGGTCCCCGGTGATGCTCTCTAAGGAGATCCGTCCTCGGCATAGCCATGGGAGAGGAGGAGACCCCCTCCTTCGCACACCTTTGCCTGCTCTCCCGTCCCCACGCCGCTGGGGTGAGCATCCAGCTTTGCTTATGTTGCAGGTACCGGAGGGCCACTCGGGCTCCCATTGGCACGGCTGGGCGGAGGCAGCCAATCACACACGGATCCAGGGAAATTCCTGCCCATTTATTTAGCATCTTGGGAAACCATATTCCTGAGGAAGAGCAAGCGCTGCTCCCTGAGCATCCTACCATCAGACATGGGGGGGAATAGATAAATCAGAGCTCCCCATCACTGGGTCTCCCCTCTCCGCCAGTGGGGACCTGGGGCCACGGGAGAGTGCACCAGAGCCTCACAATGACTCGGTCCATCTCCATGGAAACAGCCTGGATGCAGCGGGCTGGATTTGTGTAGCACATCTGCTGCCAGGCTCGTAATCAACTGCAATCTCTTCTCTTCCCCCCCTCCTTCTCCTGCTCTCACTGCTTATTTGATTGTGAGTTTGCTTTCCCTCTTCGTAGACACTGGGAAAGTACACGCAGACAGAGCTGTGCACACATTGACTTTCTCCCCGTGCAAACACACCATGACACATACAAATGTAAATGCACATATGAACACAAGAAGCACCCACCCGTAAGCATGCACATGCTAAAGAGGTACACTCCCTGCGTACCCAAATAATACACCTTAGCCATATTCTGAGTTTGAGTAATCACAGAACGGTTTGGGCTGGAAGGGACCTTAAATCTCATCCAGTCCCAACCCCTGCCATGGGCAGGGACACCTTCCATAGAGCAGGGTGCTCCAAGCCCCTGTGTCCAACCTGGCCTTGAGC
>JANRGW010041234.1:0-29645 GCA_024733675.1 Psilopsiagon aymara | reverse complement strand
GACTTGTTCCAACAGTTCCATGTCCTTTTTATGTTGAGGACACCAGAACTGCACACAGTACTCCAAGTGATGTCTCACAAGAGCAGAGTAGAGGGGCAGGATCACCCCCCTCGACCTGCTGGTCACGCTCCTTTTGATGCAGCCCAGGATACAGTTGGCTTTCTGAGCTACAAGTGCACACTGCCAGCTCATGTTCATTTTCTCACTGACCAGCACCCCCAAGTCCTTCTCTTCAGGGCTGCTCTGAATCTCTTCTCTGCCCAATCTGTAGCTGTGCCTGAGATTGCTCCAACCCAGGTGTAGGACCTCGCACTTGGCATGATGTCATCATCCTAAATGGTGTCTAGCATGGAGGTGGACTTGACTTCTGCACCTGCTCAGTGGTAGTTAATTTGTTTTGGTGCCTTTATGTATGTGACCTCCATCTCATTTATTCCTCAAAAATCAGCAGCTTTTTAATTTTCTGCCAGAATTTTCATTTTCTGTGAGAGTGTTTCCTTATAGAGGTAGCACAAGGAGGGGTACTCCCTGCTTCTTGCCTTATGGGGGAATATTCATCTCCTCAAAAGGAGTTGAGAGCGAGAGTGAATTCCCAAAAAAAGCAGAACAAGTGAAATTCACTGAGTTTTCAGATAATCAATGTAGTCAACGATTTGCAGGGACATGTTTGTTCTAACGGTCTAATAACTTTCCTTTGTGATGAGTAGTTCCAGGAAGCCATGTTCTAAAGATAGTAGCATCAGCTTCTCTGTGTAGGAAGTCATCTTTTTTTATCCTTGCCAAAGTCTTAGCCCTTTGCTAGGAATATGTGAATTTTGTTTTATAAATCTGATCTCTAGGGATTGGATTCCCAAAGCAAAAAGTTGGGCTGGATCATTGTGGCAGGCATCTCTGATTAAATTGATTGTCATATAAAGCTGGTTTTGGCTGTGACTTGACATCTGGTCTGTCATGAAACGGCTTGTTTTTGGAGCTGTGTTAATATGAGCAAATTCTGAGTTTGGTGCATCAAATTCTGTGGGCTCAAGGGATAAACATATTTTAAATCTTAGTTTTGGAGTAGCAAAGCAAACTCCCTGTAATGGGCAGGAAAAATTTCTTTCAGAGTGAATTTATCTATGGGAACAAATTATTATATGTAGAAATGCATAGTTTTTTTCATGTGTGGAACACAGTCTTAGCCTGAGAAAATTCTTTTACATTCAAATTATTTTTAAGATCTCTTTCCATGCAGTTACCTGATTACTTTCAGTTTCAGTTCCCCTCTACTGAAAAAACAGCTATTTCTGTTTTTTTTCTTTTTTCTTTTTGAAAGACTTCAGCTGTTTATTTCATATGATTAAATTGTCTTTTATTCAGTTCCTTTTTTCACTGCCTCGATTAATTTCTAGCAGTCCCTTCTCATGTCATTTCTTCCCTTTCCAGGTCTTTGCGCTAATTGTGTCTCTCTGAACTCACTCTGACTTCTTGTCCTCAGATTGTCTCACACAAGGAGGCTTGATGATTGGTTTTTGTGCACCTAGGGGTCTGTATTTAGCTTACAGTTTGCTAAATCACTTCAACCTAGCAGCTGCAGAGCTGGTCTGAGTGGTCCTTTTTGGTGAATATGTCATTGGAGGAGGTGAGAAGAGCAGTAGTGCGCTAAGAGGGAGGCTGTCACTGGAATATCCTTACCCCAGCCCACCCCACCATAGTTGCTCTGCTGGCTATTTTGGGTGTTCAAACGGGCTCATGATTGGTGTGTACTGAAGGAAGTCAGTGGGTTCCAGGTTTTGCACTTACTAAATTCTAGACCATGTAGTTTCACAGTGTAAGGTACTTTGTTGTAGCAGGAAGGCTGCTGTGCATCTCATTTAGTGTTTCTGTATATACAATCATGTATATATATGCATAGTGACACTTTGCCAGGAGTTCATACTCATGCTCCCCTTGAAGCATCTCCCTTCATTTGTGTTTTCTGTATTCTATAATAAGCTGGCAGTTAAAATTTCTGTTACACTACCTTATGCTTATATGTGCAATGGGCATCATTTATATGAGCCCATTGTGTTATTAATCCTGTTTGTATGCCTTCAAATATTACTGGTTACATTGTCCCTACAGTAAAATAGTTAAAAATTTGTCCCTTCTCTTGTGCTCTTGTGACTTTCATATTCCAAAAATACAGTTTAGGAGAAGCAGACACAAGATGTCCCAAGATGCAGGTCCCTGCTTTGCTAGTGAGGCCTCTTCACCGTGTACAGTAAAGTCACCCCAGATCTCATGGGGGTTTCCTCTGCAGAAGCATATTCTCTAAGCAGGTTGTTAGTCAAAGCTTCAGTCTCCATGAGCTCATTGTGCCTGCATAAGCACTATCAAAGAGTGATCTTTTCTTTTGAAAAATGATAAATTAGGCTTTCAATTTCCACTGATCTGTTGCTGAAGACTGAAGGAAATACTCTTAAACATGTTTAGCTAACCTTGCAGCATTGAATGCTGTTGTAAAAGTTACTTTCACAGGGGAAAACCACACTTTGTCTTTCTCAAGATTCAGATTTTGAAGAAGATAATCAATGATAGTTACTATGTGCTGGCGTTTGTCATTGAATTCTTGTCATGTTTTGCTAGAATTTTGTCTGTTGACATCATACAAAAATGGGATATGTTGTCAGAGTAAAGAAGATGTGGTTCAAGTTGAGTCTGGGCTCTCCTTCATACCTGGCCTGTGGCAGGCTGACAGGCATAGCAGAGTTGACCTGCTGCAGGCCCTCCACAGGACTGCCCGTTGGATGTCATTGCATGTCAGGCTGGGTGCAAGCCCACCTCGGGAGCCCACTTCTGCCATGACAGCTTTAATAAATGACCCAGTTTCATAGGGAAAGGAAAAAAAAACTTTTTTTGCTAGCAGGCCTGCCAGTTAGCCCTTTTAGTCTGTTGCATTGATACAGGAATGGTTATTGTCGACTACAGGTTGTTTCTTCTCTTCCAGGCCTTGCTGTGTCAGAAGAGGTCAAATCAGGAACAGTGTTTGAATAAAATGCTCTCGAAGTTCCTCTGTAAAGAAAAACGTGGGATACAAGTGTCATTTCAAGCTATACTAGAAAAAGAGCTCTCACTCACCCTCATATTGTGGGCTTTGAGTTGCTTGCTGAGTTTTTCAATAGATCTATGAACACTGCACAAATTCAATTACTGTTCTTGAGTTCCTCCAAATGAGCTTCTAGTACTGAAGGTTAAATTGCTGAAATGTTAGTGTCATTCCTAATATAATGGCCCAAAAGCTATTTTGGAATAAATAGCCGATTTTAGGGGTTAAGAGGAAAAAGAGCACTTCATTTTGATTGATGTTTTGTTATTCTCATGACAGAGGTGTTGTCTTAGCTTAGTTTCCTGTGGAATAAGTTTTAAGCAGCAGCTCACACAGTTCGAGTATGCTTTTGTATGTCACCGTGAAAATATTGCATGGAAAAACGTGGCAGGAATTTTCAGAGAGAATAAGGAAGTTTAAAACAAAGCATTTAAAAATTCATTCCACTTATTAGGAATTGTTTCTATGATGCTTGACACTTTTGGATAAGATGTTCCTGCCTTTTTCTAGTATTGGCTGTAGAGATCTTTCTTCTGGTTTGGATTTTTAAAACTGCAACTGGCAAATTTCCTCCAGGTTAGAGGAGAAATCAAAGGAGCTTTGTTTTAGAGTATACCCACCCAAAACAATACTGAATTTCAAAGGTACTGTTTCAGTGGTCTGAATTGACCTGTTCCTATTTTAATTTTTACAGTTTGTAGAGCTCTTACAGGCCTTAGCCTTTCTGAGAAATATGAATCATTAAAACAAAATGTTTTTAAGTGTGGGCCAGGGCTTAGTTTATCACAGAGTGCTTAAAAACTCTATATTAATTGTGGCTACATTTGTAATTCAAGTGTTTACCTCCCTCTAACTGAAGTCAGGGAGCTAAGCAGCTGACAACAGGAAAGAAGTTCTGGAGCAGAAATGGGCGATCGTCAGCATATTGTCCTGCAGAAGTGATATGGACCAGGGAAAGAAGAGCTGAGATTGACAGATTGTCGTTTACCAGAGTCTTTTGGGAAAGCATAACTGTAGTTTTTGTTATCTGTGTTTACTTGTGCTGTTTGGGAAAACTTAACGTAAAGTCTTTTTCTGAAAATGCAGTGCTGCCAGAATGCAATTAGATTGTTTTGTTTTGGAGAGAGAAATTAGGGAAGGCAGGTTTCCAGTCATGTGAGAACACTGCATTTCCAAAATAGTGTGGTCCTGGTTTTCTTTCAAAACTGCTTGCTGCTTGTTTTTTAAATTTATATTGTATAAATGGAATTAAACCATGAAGACCTATACACTGAAACATATTTTTTTGTTTAAAAGAGATTTCAGTGACTTTCATAGAAAATTTTGTCTTTTTTTTTTTTTTTTCAGTTTTGAAGTTACCATCCCAGAAAATCAAAATTTGAAAATCTCAGCCAAATAAATTTGCCATTTATAACCTCCTCTTACTTACTCAGTAAGTTTTTGCATCCTGTGCCTGATCTTAAGAAGTCAATTTGACATAAATTCTGGTTTTGTTTGATGCAAGAGAATGATTCGTATTTCCTAGATATTACAGTTATTCGGGCCTTTCTTGCTTGAAAATGTCAGACAATGCATAACCATTTCTGGAAAATGTCATACACGGCATAACCATTTTTGGATGGTTATTTTAGGAGAGCTCTCTTTCCTGACTATCTGAAGACTTTAAATAGTAAACTTGCTGCTGAAAAGTCTCTGGGACAAATGCACTCACATGGAACAACTCCAGAAAGTTCTTCATCCTCCCCAGGTTTAACACGACAGACATCAGGGTGGGATATACATTCATACATTCTGTGAGATATTTATTATGGTGTTAATTCACAATCTTAAATTTTGTGTGGTGATTATAAATGCTTTCCAGTAGAAGTTGTTTGTCTCAGTAGAAGCATAGAATCAGTTCATGTCTGAGAGTGCATTACTTGGATACTTTTCTGGGTAATGCACAGTTTAGATTTAAAACAGAGCAATAATTACTATTTCCTAAGCTTTTAAGGCTTAAATTTTACATCAAAATATTCAGAAATTGCTGAATTGCAGTTCAGGTTACAGGCTCCCCTAAGGAGAAAGGTGCCTGTTTACTGTGTGTGCAGAGAGCTCAGCGAAACAGGAGCATGATCTCCTCGTAGGTTTTGTATGTGTGTGTTTAGAAATAGTAATGGTCAGGTAGCAGAATATTGCAGAAATGGTGTACAGGAGTTACAGAAAAGTTTTAGTAATTGCTGTGCATTTTTTCAGATTCATTCTCATAGGATGAAACAAAAGATCCGAGTGTTTGAATGAACCTAAACTGCATTGTAGGATACACTATCTCATGCTGAAGGATTGCTCTTATCTATGCCAGACAGAGCAGAGAGTGGAAAACAGCTCATAAGTTTGCTCTTAGCTCCAATTTTTAATGACCTGTGTGGAGACCTAAATCAGAGATGCGTGCCGAAGGGTGGGTTTCAATGGTACTGGAGTAATGTTTCTGCATGATTTCCCCAAATAAGACTGAAGATGAGCCTTTGTGTAAGGAATACCCTGAACTGAGGTTTTTAAGGCATTTACATCTCAATCCTAACTCACAGAAACCAAAGATTACTTTGTAATTGGAGGAATAGAAGTTCATGACTGATTTCCATATGGTCCCTTATCTGCTGTCCTTGACCTGTCTGCTGCCAGCTGCCTCAGTGGCTTGAACCCTGCACGAGCTGGCTGTGCACAGGCTGCCGGACCACCACCAGGTTACGGGTTTGAGGGAGGATGTAAAGGATATAGTGAGTCTGCTCACAAGCAGCCTTGTCACCCATGTGACCAACATCAGGACATGAGGACATGAGGAGGAAGACTTGTGCTGGCAAGGATGTGGCCAGCTGTGTTCCCATCTGCCTCACTGCATGGAAAGGTATCTAAACAGAAAGTGAAGCAGGAAGGAGGTGAGGATCCATGTAAGTGGTAGTAATTTGTTTTATCATTTACAGTTCATTAGTAATTTGGAAATAAATTTGAATCCACCTTTTACCATGAGTGTGTGTTTGCAGAAGTACTAAGAAATAAATCACTCTTCAGTGGAGATCCAAGTTTTCTCTTCCCTCTTCCACCTACAAGGTACTTCAGCTGCAGAGAGTCCCTTTTAGTTTATTTGCTAACATTATAGGAAAAAAAATTGCAAATCATATATTCCAACTAGATAAGTAGATTGCTAATTCCTTAGCCTTGATATTTCTGTTCTTAGCTTCTTAGTGTACTTCTTCAGAATGATATATAGAGTAAGCCACTTTAATAAAGGTGATTTGAAGAAAGAGTACCATGAAAGGAACACATCACATCTTTCTTCACCTGCAGGCAGATTTCTAAATACTGCAAATCAAGATAGCTCCAGGTCATTAAGTGACTGGGGCTCTAATCCTTCAAGATTTAATTTTCTCTCAGTGTATACGTTGCATATATGGTAAATGTAAGCATACATAAAATACAGTCACAAATTAATAGATTTTTACCCTTCCCTTATTTTCCCTCTATACCCATGTAATAAACACCATAATTTCTCAGATAATTAAATTGAAGGTTTGACTCCACTGGTAGGGAGTAGAGTTGATTGAGGTCTTGCAGGCTAGGTCACACATCAAAGCCATCTGTTCCCCTGAATTCTAGAAGAGGTGAAAAGGCCACTGTATATTATGACTGCGACGTTCTTCTTCCTTCTTTTAACACCTCCAACATGTATGGATATCTTCGGATTTGGTGGTATTGCCCCTAAAGCCTGCATGTATGTGCCATTCCGCTAAAATCGGGGACTGACTTGACCAAGGAACCCTTAGGCAGTTCAATGTGATTCTTGGGTTCTTAGACAAAAGTGATGAATCTGAGAGAATAAAAATGTGGCCAGGTAAGAACTGGCAGATCCTGCATTTCGTATAGAATAAAATTTTTTGCTTTCAGAGATGTAAGTGGAAGATTTGCCTCTTATTGCTGAATCTATACTGCATCTTTCCTCAGAGAGGTAGAGTGGAGGATGACTTTCGTAATGATGCAGTGTGAATTTGGTGATATTTGATAAGACAATTCACTTCTAAGCTTCTGATTCGATCCTGTGCATAATGGTAATTAAGTGCTGAATTCATTCTGTAATCATAGATCCTTTCCTTTAGGTTGTCTGTATATTGTCTCTTTTTTTCTGCATTCAGACAGTTGCCTTCCTCCCAAGTGTTATGTGTTTGTGATTGTTGTGTATTTGTAGGGTGTTAGTGAGAGAAGTTCTGTTGTTCTCTAAATCAATATTTATTTAACCAGTAAAAATGTGATTTTTTTTTAAATGAGTGTGAAAGCCTTAAAAAAGCAAAGCAATAAAAGAGAAGTAATAGGCTGTTTCCAGGGTTTAGAGCTTTACCCAACTGGCCTTAATGAAAGAACAAATAGATCCTGAATACATATAGTCCTTACATCCCTAAGTACTTATTTGATTTGTTTGTGTTTCTCAGGATAATCCTTATTATGCAGGATCAGAAGTACTCTGTTGTTTTCTGATCCCAAGAGGTCTAGCAGTTGTCTGTAAGTAAAGACTCTTTCAGCATTGCTGAGTAAATAATATTTAAATTTTATCTGTAAAATTATTTTTTTGTGTGCCAGAGATTTTCGTTACAGACAGTGTTGATAGGCAGCAATACATTCTTTGCTCTACGGAAGCAGACTTTCTTGTAACTTTAAAAATATGTAGCCCAGGAAACAGGTTGTTTATTTGACTGTGGTATGGACATTTATCTTTTCATTATGGAGTGAGTCATCTCTGTTCAGCGCTGAAATCTTCGTTATCCCTATCCATTCTGCTTTCCTTTCAAATGAGTTAATTAAGCTGTGGGAGCAATTACATTGTCAGCTAGTTGAACCAAATTATTTCTAATTTTGAGGGGGAGGAAAGAAAAGCATGAAAAAGAACTGTCAATCCAAGAAGAAATAATCTGGGTTATTTTAGAGAAACAAAGAAAGGTGACGTGGAATGCTTCATTCAAGCCCAACCTGTATTTAAGTTACAGCAAAAAGATGTAAATAGGTAGTTTCTAAGGAGAAAGTTGATGGAAAATAGAAACTTCACTTTCAGTTAATGTTTGTAAGTTGATGCATAAAAAAAAATCATTCTGTTTATGAAGCTTATTTCAGAATTGCATTCCTGTTTATATAGCGCATGATGCCAAAGGCAGTTTTTAAGATATAAATAGGGAGTATAACATTGTATCACTTTATGTTTTGTGGGTTTTTTTTTTTCAGTAATTTTGACCTATTCTTGCACACATAAAAATCTCATTTCAAATGATGTTTCCAAATGTTTGCTCAGAGAGTGTATCGCCATCCATAAATGTTTTGCATAGAGCTGTAAAAACACAGATGGTGAAAATGTCACACTTGACTCTAATGGCACAGTAATGGAGTGCAGCAGACTGTGAGTCCTCTGCAGACCCGAG
Organism: Psilopsiagon aymara; assembly: GCA_024733675.1. NCBI lineage: Eukaryota > Metazoa > Chordata > Aves > Psittaciformes > Psittacidae > Psilopsiagon > Psilopsiagon aymara. Next base: position 21,140 of record JANRGW010041234.1, on the reverse strand, counting down.
CCTGTGTGAGGAGAGCAGAAAACTCAGAAGAATGGAGCATCCTCAGTGAGGAGGGATCATACGTCGAGGTCAGACGGAGCTGAACTGCTGGCTGGCAGACACCCATGGAGCTGTAATTTAACGTTACGGCTGCAGTGTCATATATTTGCTGCTACACTGCGGTCTTTTCTTTGGCATTCAGTTGTAGTGAGCTCTGCCCTACCAGTTCAGAGGGGTGCTTGGACATGCTGTTTCAAGGCTTTGATGTTGCCAACATGAGAAAAGGCACATGTATCCTAACTGGTACCATGTTCATGAAGTGAAGCATCTTGCACTGGTGAGAAACTGCCTGGTCACAGAATCAACCATGTCTGAGAAAGGAATATTAGAAACTATTTTCATTTGCTTTGTGGAAAATGATGTGTTTTCCTAGTTTGTTTTCGCTGTACTTTTTTTGACTTTTATCACAGAAGTAGTACTTTTGAAACACCTCTGAGCGCTGAATGCCTTTAGCTTTACAATACCTTCAAAAGGTTTACACAGCTTCATTTTAAGAGAGGTAAATATGAAGCACATGGAGGCTAAACAAACTTTTACAAAATATAGAAGTTTTGTGGAACTTCTACAAAACAGAACATTTTTCCCCAAGTGAATAGTGATCCAGTGGATCTATTGTTAATTTTGAGTGTTATTTTTTCACAGGAATGTACATGAGAGAAAAGGGGACTCCTTTATTTTGATGCTACTTATCAAAAGCTGATCCTGCAAAACTTTGCGCATGGAAGTATTATGTATCCGCTTAAAAGTGCCCTCTACCCCTCCACGCTTAATGTAGAGGAAAACTTGCTAATGCATTTTGTCTTCTTCAGATCCTTTTTAAATACATTTTTTTTCATAAAATCACTATGCTCAGTTAAAATTTACGTGCTATGCCAAATGACCATCTGGTATAGAAATGCTGAAGGTATGGTTTCTGTTTTTCTTTTAAAAAGGGAAAGGAAATCATTAGGGGGAAAACATGTTGCAGATCTGTAACATAAAAAGCATTTTATATGGCTTAAGTATGTGCATGTACTAACATTTTGATGCGGAAGTGGTGAGGTACATATTTTTCTTGGAATCCCTTTTAAACTGACATATCGAATCATCATAAAAATAAAAAGCAGCATACTCAGCTTTGTTGCAACAAATGCTTGGTTATATACTGGAAAATTTACATAGCAATGATATGCTATCAATGATTTGCTGTCAGTGTTTCCTTCCTAATGGCTGTTCTTTGCAGATATAAAATGTTACATAAAATGTGAAGGCAGAAACATTCTGATTTTTCTCTCCCCCTCTTTTGCAAATTTTTTCTTGAAGTTTATAGAGTACTACAAAGTATTATATTCTGTCAGCTCTTGCCTGTAGCAGACTTCTTGTTAGCATATATGGATAACGGAAGTTCCAAAAAGTTCTAGAAATTCAAAGTAATTATATATTTTTTTTACATGGAGTGGGACGTAATCAGTACAGTACCTCCTTGTGGTGCCTCTGGATTCAACATAGACATCGGTGACAGAATATGAGCACTCTGCAAATCCTGAAAAAGCTGTGAACTTTCCTCTATTAGTGGAAATTCTCAGAACTGCTTGTCATAAAATCCAAAGGAAGAGGAAGAGGTTTGGGAGGGTCTGCAAGGTTCTCATAGGGAGCTGGAGCCTGAAGGCTGAGCTACAGAGGAAGATAATTTCTTGCATTTGCCTAATCTGCTTTCCATAACGATCTCTGTGTGACTGTTTTTTATCCACTTTCCTGAAGTCAAGGCTAGAACCAGGATTTAGAGCCTATGTGCTGAAATACATCAAAGTAGCATTAGTTTGTCTTATTTCCTAACTAGCTGTAAAGTCTGTTGCTTGTTTTGACTGGCTGTCCTTGAGTGCAACCAGGAATGTGACTAAGCAGCACTGCCATTTAGCATATTAGTTGTTCTCATATAATTGAGATCCAATTGGAAAGGAAATTAAAATCATGCTGTTTATATTTGGAGAATGGTGTGAAGCTTTGGAACGATTGTTTTTTAGTTTATTGCACTGGGCATTGTCCCTAAGGGAAATGGCAATCGCTGATGCTATCTGCTATGTGCAAAATAGTAGAATTCAATGATTTCAAAATGGTTTTGAAGCTTTTCCATCAGACTTCCTGGAACTTGAAAAGTGGGCTTTGGTTTTAGTGAAATCTAAAATGGGACAAAAAGGATGGAGAAGTTTGATGTGTTGTGTCAAACCCTTGCTTGACACAAATTTGATTTCTTTGTATTTATTTTTAGGGACGGGGAATTCTCAGGTCTTTCCTTAAATCACCAAGGACTACAATGAGTCAAAATAACTTTCTATCTTACAAGCAGGACATCTTGGTTTAGACAGTCACTTTTACAGTTATACTTTTATAGTTAACTTTCCTAAGGAAAGTTTAAATTGTATTGCTTACTTTCTTTTTTTTCTTTGCAAACCAGGCAGACATACTACAGCTGTGTTCATATAAACATTGTATAACTCAGCAAAGTGCTACTTGGACTTTTACATTTCTAAATATCTTAGAAAATGTCATCAGTTACATTTATTTACCAGCTGGGGATTAATTTTTTGAGTCATAGTGCTGAATCTGCATGAATATTAAATTCTGTTGTGGAGATCAAAGGCAAGTAGATATGATGCAATCACATTGCCTCTTCTCACTTCCCTACTTGTGTACTGCTGGCTACAGAGGACAGGATTCCTTCATCAGCCTTCAAGTGTCCTCTCTGAGCCTCCAGAGGAGGTCCTGCTCACAGAAGTAAGCTCAGCACTGCAGCAAGCTCTGGTTGTAGTTTCTGTGTCGGTTCAGTGGCACAACTTACTTGCAGCTAGGGAGCAAATACAGACTGACTGCATGTTTTGCTTCAGTGATACCCTTTACTGAACAACTGGTAGTGTATTAGGCCTTTTTATCGTTATGATTTCAAACTGACTTTAGAGTAGCATTTTAAGAATTTAAATTTGAATTACAAAATTAGCCATGAAAATGTGATAGAAATAATAATTTATATTGGCCTGGCTTCATTCTACCTCTCTTCAGCTGCAGTTTAGGGTCTTGTTCTAGAAATCGTCAGATGACTTCAGAAAGTCTCCAGTAGGCAGGACATAGTTTTCTTTTTGCCCTGTCTTGACATGCATTTGACTTCATCTGCATGCAGGTTTCTTATTTGTTTTCTCAGAAGACATGGAAAACCTCCCAGTAGAGTGGAGACTCTTGGAAAAATGAGAAGCTATCTTATTTCATACTCAGAGAGAGTGCAGTGGTTGCATGTCTGTTGCTACCACTTGCTTACCCACAAGTGTTTTAGGATAAAAATGTTCATGCTTTGGGTTCAACTGAGATTCTTTGTCTTACTCCAGGCCTATAGGAAAATCTTAGCCTCTCAGAACTTCAGAAAGTTGGGATATCATTTTATGTTGGTATTAGTGATGCAAGAAATGAAATCTTTTCCAATTTCTGCATAACATTACCAGATAATAAAAGTTGGATGACAAATTCGTATTTTATGAAACAAAATGTATAGATAACATAGATTTATCTCATTATTTCCAATACATGAATTCACAGCTGAGTTACTTAGGCATTTAGCTAAGTACATAACCTCTACTTCTGAGTTCAGATGCATTATTTTTTATATGTCCAGTATTCAGAAGAGGTGACTTAAATGCTTGGATGAAACTTCATTAAGTATTAGAATTCATAAAATTATGCATCAGATTTCTTATTGTCCTGATTTACTGTATGTAAATCCATAATCAAAGCAGAGGTACTTTATGTTGAGCAAGGAAGTTGAACAGCAGATGAATGGATTCACTTAGAGGTGATTACTACTAAATGGAAAGGAATTTCACAAATTTGTGAAGTAATGTGGGAAAACAACAGTTTTACAAAATCTGGATAGAGCTACTTTTCTTAGATGTCAACATTTAGCGCTTCCTCTTCTGGGCATGAATTGCATTGGGTTTGTCATTTATAAATTTTGCAGACTGCAAGAGAAGAACAACATATTAATTTTGAACTACATCAAGATTAGAAAACTAGATATCTGTATTAAATCAAGCATGTGGTATATTTGGTAGGGAGGTTGGTCTATGAGCTCTATTGTGTCATCAGTGGCTGCCCAGTCCTACTTGCATGTACAGACTATTCTGACTTTAGCTTGTGCTACTGGACCTCTAATAAATAAAGTGTAGGACTGTCCTGAGAAAACATCCCAGGCAGAAGCCAAAGGAGTTGTCCAAGTTTGGGTGGGCTGCTGATGTCAGAAAGGAATGCAGTCATTGGATGTGGGGTGAAAAGCAGATTTAGGGAACTTACTTGGAAGTGTTTATGTTGGCTTGATGCTCAGACATTCCTTCTCCTCCTTGCACTGGTTCCCAGCTGTGCTTCTGCCAGTCTTACCAGCTTCTTTAGGAATGTTCCTCAAGGTTCTCTTTGCTGCTGTCATAGATGGTCAGACAGAAACTCTTCATCAATGCTTAATCAAGCAAGTATAGGCTCATTTTATGTGTTCACTCTGTTCAACTCAAGTTTGTCCTCAGATACGGTGACCTGCAAGCTGTAAGTAGGGCTTAGAAATACAGAGAAGCCTTTAAAAAGTAGTATAGTTGATTTGCTGGAATCTTGAACAGTAGCTCTCTCTCTTCATTTTTTATTCTTCCTTGGGGGGTTTTGGGGGGGTTGCTTGTTGGTTTTGGTGTTTTTGGTTTTTTTTTTTTTTTTTTTTTTTTTTTTTTTTATAATGTATCTTAGTGAAAATATGACTTTCTGACTTGGACAGACTGATCCTACCTCTAGCACTCAATAAATCAGTGTACTCATAACATCAGTTGTAAAGTATCCTGTTTCTTAGTTAAATAGCTCTATTGCTTTAAAGGCTTTGGAACTGAAAGCCTTCATAGTGTTTCATCTTTCTACCAAGAAAGTCTTCATGTGCTTTTAACAATAATACATAATTTACCGTCCTCTGACAGGTTCCTGGCTTTGCAGTCACGCTTTCTTCACACAGGAACTCAGGTTACAAAACCTCAGTGTCAGAAGCCTGTACAGGCGGTGTTTCACTATGGTTGGTGTTTCAAAGTCCAGGTTGCAGCTCTGCAAAGTGGGGAGGCCAGCCAGAACTTGCTGGACTGGTGTAGCTCTTGGGTATCCTCTGTCAGAAGCAGCCTGAGCTATACTGGAAGGCTAATACTTCCACTCATGTGAAACTATTGGCTCTGGCAGCATTGTTGTTGTAGGTCTGTCCATGGGCAGCACCTCCACAGGTGAATGAAACCCTCTGTGTCTCCATTGGCAAGGGGGGGTGTGTATTGGTGATCTTTGTCACCATGGCTTAATTTTTCCTAGAAACCTCTAAACCCTGTAGCCTCAATAAATACTGTTTTGTTGTTGCTTAAAATGAATCTTCTTGATGAAATCAAAGTGCTATATTCCTTATGCAGACTTTAATTTGAAAATGTGGAAAAATAAATAACTTTCATAAAAAAGATCATAAAATGATCAGCCAGTAACTTCTATAATTGAAAAACCCATCCCTTCGAACAGTCTTAGCATGCTTTGTTAGCTTAAATTCTGGGTAAGTTTTTATTCCTTGCTCAAATCAGTTACTAGTTTTGGGGGGTATCCTCTGGCTGGTTGCCATCCTCTGCTCAAGTTTCAGCAGAGACACTTGTCTATCGTATGTAAACCAGGTTTTCTAGGATGATGAATGTTACATGCCTGAAAGTATATGTACTTTGCAATTGGAATGCATTGATGCTGCCAAGGTGTGATGATTAGAGAAAATGTTGAAATTTCACCTGTTTACATGCTCTCTTGGTGTATTTTTTTTGATAATTTAAAAATATTCAATTTTCAGGTGACAATGGCCAGAATTGGGATAAATGAGAGTCGTTCAAAGGAGACCTGTGAAACAATACTTTTTGCTCTTCGAATGGCAACATGGAATCAGATTTTAGATCCCTGGGTGTACATTCTTCTCCGGAAAGCTGTGCTTAAAAACCTGTACAAGATCACAAGGGGATGTTGTGGTGTGCACATCATAAACTTACACATGTGGGAACTCAGCTCCATCAAGAATTCTTTGAAGGTTGCAGCAATATCTGAGTCACCAGTAAGTTCCAAACAAATAAACCTACAGCCACTCAGCAATACAGGGCAGTAAAGTTAAACACAATGTATGGAGAGATGATGGAGGCAGCTCTCATACATGGGCAACACATTAAAATTAATTCCACGGCTCAGTGGTTTGGCACTTGTTTAAAATCTCAAGTGGTTTGCTCTTGCTGCTAACCGGTGTGATTTTGCTACTCCAAAAGATGCAGTTGAATGTTTTAATTCACTTTAAAATACATCCCTTCCAAAAGTGGTAGTAGAGTGATGAATTGTCCTGTATTCCTCTTTTCCAGGTGTTAAAGTGAACAAGGTTCCTTATAACACTCCCCTACCAAATCCTTTACCTTAGCAGGTTTCTTAAGAACACGTGCAATTGTGAAAGTCATCTCCAAGGTGATTTTAAAAAGGGATAGATTTTATCTACCAGTGATACCCTCAGATATTTTGCAGAGTAACTGCTTCCTAGGGTGAACTCCAGCATCCTTTCCGTAAGGGTATTCTTTGCTTTTAGGCATTGAATTTCCAGTTAGATATATAAAAAGCATTTTGTTTGTGCCCAACTTATTAAATGATCAAATTTGCATGGTTCATTGACTTGACCTCTTAATTATTTACTGTTCCATGAATTTTTGGGAGAGCTGCAGACTTCATCAGCTTAAGCATTCCTTTCAAATCACTGACAAACCATGAAGCTCCTTGTGGGAACGCAGCAGATCAGCTTAGCTTGCTTACAGTTACATTTTCCGATCCATTGGTGAGATTTTAGTCCTTTCGACAAATTTTGTTGAAACTAACAGGCATAAAGCTGTGGTTAGTCTGTAAAAAATGTAGTTTCATTTTTTCAGCTCCCAAACTGAAGGAAGTATCTTGAAGTGTTTCCGCAAGGCATATACTGTATTGCTCATGAGGTATATGTGCTTCATTTGTAAAAGGTCACGCATGTCTCATGAAAAATGAGTGTGACCAAATGAGCATCTCTGCAGGGAACTGCACTGGGGTGTGTTGTTTTGTTTTGTGTGTTTTTTGTGGTTTTTTTTTTTTTTTTTTGTGAAAACAAATGGCATGCTTAGTTTTTGCAGGGTCTGTGTCTGAATTGCTGAGGGTATTCGGTGTATTTGAAGGGATCAGAAAGTTTCCAGGACTTTGCACAGGAGGACCTTCACCTTTAATGCTGCTAAAAGAAGCTTTGATTTTTGTGAATGTATTCTTGTTCAAAAACAAAAATAAGAGTATCAGACTTTGTAGCAGAGGGATTGTTTTAAGATAGAAATGCCTATGTTATTTTTACCTGCTTCAAATAACTGCATTAGTGAATTGTTGGAGTATTTTGACAAAGTAGTTAAAAACTGATTCACCAGGTAGTCTGAGGGACCAAAGCTATTCACAAGGTACAAATTCATGTTGTATGTGAGGATAGTTTAAGGCAGAAAATAAAAAACCAAAAGGTTTAAATATTTCATTTTTTTGGTTTAAAAGCTATTTCCTTTTTGTTTTAAAAAGGTTGAAAAATATGTGGGTTAAATAACCCTTTAATGAAATGAAATGGCTTCATTTATCCTAAAGAATTTCTACATGTGATTTATTTTCTCAGTCACAGAGCTGATAAACCGTGGACAGATTTGATGCTGGTATAAGCTCCGCACTGTTGCTTCATGTGGGTTCTGCTGAATAGTGCAAGCATCCAGTCAGTGTTGTTTGTCATTTTCATTTCGCGGAATGCGATGCCAATGTATCTGTTGACATAAATTATTTGTTCTTTATGGAAGATTGTTGTTTTAGCAGCTGCAAACCCAATGCTGTTCCTTAAATTGTTGTGATGTTTGATCGGTGAATGAAGCTCTTCAATATTTCCTTTTGTTATGTGAATAAATGTAGCCTATGTAGTTCGTGCTGGTTGACTTGTAAAACAAAAATTTATATGTATATGTGATTTCTTATATTTTGTGTACTAATACATATTGAATGTAAATTGCAAAGCCTCATTAAAGTTATTAAACTGTATCTTTAAGAGTTATGATATTTTTGCATAACAAAAGAGATCTGAAGTTGTTAAAAATAATCCTCTTGGTATAAACCCGTCACACTGGATTTAAGCCAGCCACAGCCATTCACACATACAATATCAGTTGTGACGGTAGAGAAGAGGACAGAATTCAAGTAGGAGGTGCCAGTGTTCATACTGTTCATTGCTACATGAGCAGCCCAGTGCAGTTGGTGGTCTAAGACAGACAAGGTCAAGTTCTGATCAACCATGCTTAGAAAAAACAAGTAGAAGTGGAGCTGAGGGGAATTTGGTGGTTGGGATGAAAGTGCCTTTCTCCAAATATCTGTCAACATGTTAGACTCTGATGAGGTTCACATGTGTGCTGAATCAAAAGAAGCATGACCAGCAGGTCGAAGGAAGTGATCCTGCCCCTCTGCTCTACTCTCGTGAGACCTCACTTGAAGGATTGTGTACAGTTCCATTGTCCTCAACGTGAAAAGGACATGGAGCTGTTGGAGCAAGTCCAGAGGAGGGCCATGAGGATGATAAGGGGGCTGTAGCACCTCCTGTATAAAGACAGGCTGAGAAAGCTAGGGCTGTTCATCCTGGAGAAGAGAAGCTTCATGGAGACCTCATAGCAGCTTTCCAGTATCTGAAGGGGGCCTACAGGGCTGCTGGGGAGGAACTCCTCACTAGGGACTGTAGTGAGAGGACAAGGGGTAATGGGTTTAAACTTAAACAGGGGAAGTTCAGGTTAGATATAAGGAAGAAATTCTGTACTGTAAGGGTGGTGAGGCACTGGAATGGGTTGCCCAAGGAAGTTGTGAATGCTCCATCAGTTCAAGGATGGATGAATGCTCCATCCTTGAAAACTGGCAGTGTTCAAAGCCAGGTTGGATGGAGTCTTGGGTGACATGGTTTAGTGTGAGGTGTCCCTGCCCACTGCAAGGGTGTTGGAACTGGATGATCTTAAGGTCCTTTCCAACCCTAACTATTCTATGATTTGATGATTCTAGGATGAATCATGAAGAAAATGTGAGTTTTGCTCTTAATACTTTGTGTTTGTCAGTGACATGGTAGCCTGCAGAGGCAGCTGAGGATGCAATCATCCAATAGTCTGTTACCACTGAAAGTCATTTGATTATCATTGTGTTTCATCTCAGGAGAGCCATCAAAGTGCTATGTTGTATGATTAGCAAATTCTGTGTTTTATGGAATATGAAATTATAGAAAAAAAGCAGTGGGACAGCTTCACACTAGGATCTGAGTATTGCCCAGGCAGGGAGGAAAGGGCAGTCTGCTTAGTAATGTGCTGATGATCTCTTTAGAGGTTGGCTAGTGATGCGAGCAGTCATGAGCCTCCTATTTTCTGCTAGGCAGTAATTAGTGTCTCCAGAGCAGGTGGGGGCACTGAGGGTTCTGGTGGAAAGAAAGTGACTGAGCAAATCCTCAGGGTGGGAGAATATTTCAATCTAAGTGGGATCTTAAGCAATGGCAGGCTATATAAGGATGTGTGTTATCTTAAAATGAGGCTCTGTCCTGAATCAACCTGCTGAAGCAAAGAAAGCTCAGTAGAAAGCTGCTCATCACAGGATTTAGGCAAATATCTGTAGTTTGTTATCTAGATACAAAGATGGAGAGCAAGGTTAAAGGTTATTTTGATCTGATTTTTGAGGTAAAGTGTACACCTGTGGTTTTTTTCAGATACTTGTGTGTAAGTGGTTTTATTACTTTAGGCTGATGTGTTGGGAATGATTTCAGGGGCAGCAATTTGTATCAGTTCCGTACACATAGTGATCCTTTAGGACAAGATGTTGGGACCTTTCAGATGCACCCTGCCTGCTGATACACTCCTCTGGGATGTTCATTGTAACACAGCACACTGCTGATTAACTGCATAGATTGGCATGAGTTTTAATTCTCAATGCTTGGGTCCTGGGAAAAGTGCAGAAATCACAAGGGAATTTGCAGCACCTATCATGACTTTTGTTGCTTCCTAAAATGCCCAGCTGCTTTTCAGTTCAAACTTCTTTGATCTGCCACCATTAAAAGTGGTAAAACTGGTCATTGATTTCAGCAAGCAATGATTTTCAATTTAGTCTTACTGCATTATATTTAGGAAAGTAGTAACAACTTGAACAGACAATGTTTTCCTGCTAAATGGGTGTTAATTTTAAACTAGGAAGTCTAAAATACCAGTAGTGTAACGCTGTTCCAAAGGTGAGATAAAAGAGGGGCTATTTGAGTAGTTGCATTATGTATTCTTGAGAAAACCTTGAGTTTACTGCTTTTTAATGAGGTATAGGTGCAAGGTTAAAAAACACCCACCACAATTATGACTTCCAGTACCTGCTGACGATCAGATAGTATTGAGTGTGTATCTCAGGTGGAAAATATTACACATTAGTGCTATGTTGATTGATTCAGTCACAACATGCTTTTTATTCTCATATAAGTGACTTTTCAAAGGTGGGTTGCTCTTTACCACTGGATGCCGTGATGTGGGAAGTGGTGGTGACAGGTATTGTGTATCTTGCAGCTTCTTGTCTCAAGACACTTGAACTGGGTAAACAATGTGCAAAATACCAGATTTGATTCTCATAAGTGGAGCAACCCCAAGTCACTTTCCTGTGAGAGTAGTACATCCAGTTGAATGATTTGGAAGGGGTTCTTTTTCTGTTATAAATACAGCAATTCAGACTGTCATGTAAGTGATCCCCACTACACCAAAATATTTGCCAGGCTGCTGTTAGATCAGCTTCTTGGCCTGATGGGGTGCTTTTGGAGCAAGCTGGTTGAACGACAGCTGAGAGGATGAGGAGTCTGGCCTCATGCTCTTCTTGTTGCCCTTACACTGGTTTTGATGTTTGAATGTACCATGAGTTAATTGAACTTGCAAAAATGGCAAAAATATGAGTGCAGCTGAAGAGGGAGAAACTGTTCACAGGCATACTGAGTCAAACAGCTCTATGTCGCAGTGCCAGAACTTTTGCAAGAGCAGAGCAAGGATACCATGCGGGAAGGTTTATCAGTGGGAAGGAAAGGCAGCAATACCTTCCTTGCTGAGCAGCTGTTAATTTTACTTAGCCGTTTTGTGAACCCATGCTCTTGGTGGGAGGGGACCAGGCTGGTGAGCAGGACCTACAGTAGGAGTCTCAAATATGACCTCACAGGTTCATTAACTAACGCTTTCATCAGGCTTTCCAAGCTTTCCTGGTTATTTAAACTGATTAGGTCACAATTTTTTGGGGCATGAAGACTGAAAAAAGCCATGGCTGTTGCAGTTTTCTCTCTATCCTTTTTTTTTTCTTCTCTGGTAAGTATTAATCCATACTTTTTCTCATTTTTGCTTTAGCAGTGTCTGGCAAATCAAAACAGACTTGCAGTCTGATTCTTACGTAGGCGGTGCTTTACTTTTATGCAAATAGATACAGTATACATCTGTGACCCACAGTTTCTGGCTCAAGTATCTTAAATGCTATTTATCAGTGCAAATGCTTTTTAGTAGGCTTCCTTTTCTGAGGCTTGAGTTAGGGAGCGTGTGAAGGGGATCTAATCCTAGTGGGGCGGCAGAACATAGGTGTGAGTATTTTCAGCTGTTGTCTGTGCGCCTTCCAGTCCCAAAACAAAGGTTTTCCTTTTTCCATCAAATTTCTTATATATCTTCCTAAATATATATACTTAATAAATAATAAATATATATATTTAGGAGAGAAATACTATAGGAAAAAGTCCCATCCAGCTCTGAAGAAATATAGTAGCCTGATAACTTTTTAGAGATGATCTATGTATAGAAAGAGTAAAATTGAGGGATAAATCCATTGGTGGAAACTTAGGGATTTTAATCAGAGCACCTGAAAATTGTGCGAAGCCGAACCCATTAGGTCTTACTCAGTACAATTTGTGCATAATAAATAAGAAACCAAAGAAAAATATTTGCACCAAGTTACAGGAAGTATTAATAGCACAAAAATACCAAACATCTAGTCAATCACAGCTGTTTGATACCCTTCTCATGTGGGGAAAAAGGCTTCCTGGGAACATTTGAGCAACTCCAAATGATGATACTTTAAGAACAAATCTATTTATCTCACTTGTCCCTTTTCTCTGCTGCCTCCTGTAAACAAGATGATGTCTGAAGTGACTGGACAATGGTTAAATATTAAAAATATAATTTCAAATGCAGTTTTAAAAAATTGTTTATAATCAGGATAAGCTAAACAGTGACATAGTTATACTCAGGACTTTATTTCTTAGCAACACATTCAAGGAGTCTTCAAAAAAAAGTCCTATGATTGCAGGAATATAAACATGTATCTGTCTAGCTGTTTAATCTCAGCACCATGGTTGCAAAATAAATACTTGCTGCAGAAGTTTGCAAAGATAAATCCATTTCACTTTTTTTAAAATCTGCTGCCAGTATGAGGTTGACAAATTTAAATACTTGAGGCAAAAAAATTTTATCAGTAAAACATTGCTACCAAGTTGCTACCATTCCCAGTAACAGTTTGCGTGTTTGTACCTTCTGAAAACAGCAGAAAAAAATTACTTTAGATTCCATTATCAATTGTAAATTCAGATATTTGTAATCCAGTAAAATATCTTCTCTGAACTACATATTTCAGTCTTATTTTTGCTTCAGACACACTGAAGGCGGAGCTGTTTGGAAGTGAGGCGCCAGTAGGAGGACTTTTAACAGTCTTAAGTCAAAGCAGCCTGGTACCTTAGAGTGAAACTTTTGCAATGACCCTTGGACAAGTGACAAAATCCAAATTCCATTTCAGGATTCAATTTTTTTCTTTTTATAATCCTAATGAGCAGTGGCTTCTAGTAGCTGCTAGTGTGCCTTAAGTTTTCATCCATTAAGTTCCCCAGGTGCCTGAAACACAATATGCCATCTAATGTTCTTCCTGGTCTGTGTAACACAGTCACAAGAGGAAGATGAAGGCTGAACTTTAATTCATGATTGACTGAAGCAATTCAACCCCCACTTCCTGAACAACAATCTGTCATCTGTGTTGAAGATACTTTGGGTTGCAAAAACCAGCATGACTGACCCCCCCAGTAGGGAAGAAGCATGACTACAATGTGAGTTTGGAGTGCTTGCCCTTCAACAGAAAACTATGCTGAGCCCCAGGGCCCGATTATTGCTTAACTCATGACAGCCAAGTCACTTTGTGAGGATGAGATGTTGAACTTCATGCATTTATCTGGTATGTGGGTGATGTGACCTTCTCTGTTGTTTTTGCTTTTCTTTCTCTGGTATTTTTCCACTGCACTGGTGACAATCTTTAAGGCCATTCCCTGTTACCAGCCCCTCTGTGACGGGCAAGAATTCTCTTTCCCTCATGACAAATGATCAGTTTCAAAAGCACAGGTAATATCCACCTTCAAATCTTGCTTTGCCCTAATATGGGATTGGACTTCATGACCTCCAGCGTCCCTTCCAGCCTGAATTATTTCATGTTCCTTGCACAAATTCTCAAGTGTCCCAAGTCAGGCTTGTCATCAGTATAGCTTGTTTTCTCATCTCTATTTGTGGCTGATTAACCAGGTTTGCTGTTTGCTGGTCTTACTCTGTCAAGAGACGTGCCCTTGGTGCACTCTATACTTCTGATGTCTGAAGCAATTTGTAGTTACCCTTCTTCCAGCCAATGTTGCCTGCTACTGTGGGAGATAAGCAGTCATCCCCTTTAGTTTCTGCTGTAAGCAATCCATCCCAAATGCTCTCTTTGACTGCATATCCAGCCTGGCTCTTAAAATTTATCAGAACACATTAAAATTGCTCATTTATAGTTTTACATCATCTCCCAGAAGAGTCTGTGATGGCAATATAAAATTACTTCATGTAAATCATAGAACTAACTAGGTTGTTAAAAGACCTTTAAGATCATCAAGTCCAACCAAAATTAAATATCTCCATCAGATTTACCTCCTCAAAATGCACCCACATGTATATCTCTGCAGATACGTCTAACCAGGAGATAAGTTTTACTGCTGTACTACAGTCCATAGACACAGAAACTTTCAGACTAATAGTACATGGAAGGGCAATAGTAAAAGTCTGTTTTGTTTTGCTCTTTAGTAGCTGGAATAACGCCCCTCCCATTTTCTTCATACTGAGAATTTTAGATAATAACCACAAAAAAAGATTTCTTCAATCACTTCAGTTTTGAAGCTTAAGGTGTCTGAATCTGACAAGATATAAATAACACCTCACTACTCCAGTCCTGTGCTTTCTGCTTTCACACAAACATAATGCAAGTCCTCATGTTGCACAAATGGCAAGGATTTGTGGGAAATGTAGAAAAATCTCCAAGAAAAAAATGCAACCACCTTTAAAGTGAAATTATTTTATTAAAAATATAAATCTAAATGAACTGCATGAGAGAAATCACAACTCATCATTCTCTATACTGCTGCTTGTTAGAAGACCATCAAATTGAAACATCATAGCTGCAGCTCAGGGGTCATACCAACATCTCCTCTGCACTTACTTTTTGGTTGAGCTATCTGTTATGACTGAGTAGAAGTTAACAGCCAGAAGGAAGGTGCTGTGGTTTAACTACATCTGGCAATTAAGCATCATGCAGCCACTCACTTGTTCCTCCCCTGGTGGAATGGGGAGAGAATCACAAAAGTAGAAGTGAGAAAACTTGTGGGTTGAGATTTTAAGACAGTTTAATAGGTAAAGCAAAATCTGTGTATGCAAGCAAAGCAAAAAAAGGAATTCTTTCACTACATCCCATGGCAAGCAGGTGTCCAGTCATCTCCAGGAAAGCAGGGCTCAATCACACATAGTGGTTACTTGGGAAGAAAAGTGCATTAACACCAATTGGCTCCCCCTTCCTTTTCTTCCCCCAGCTTTACATGTCATATGATAAGGAACATCCCTTGGGTCACTAGGGGTCAGCTGTCCTGGCTTTGTCCTCTCCCAGCTCCTTGTGCACCCCCAGCCTACTCACTGGTGGAGTGGAGTAAGAGGCAGAAAAGGCCTTGACTCTGTGTAAGCTCTGTTCAGCAATAACTAAAACATCCCTGTGGTATCAGCAGTATTTTTAGCACAAATCCAAAACATCCCCCATACTAGCTACTGTGAAGAGAATTAACTCTATACCAGCCAAACCCATCAGGATAGTGGTTTGGATGATTCAGCCTTTAAAGATGAATAAACTATTTTTGTGTATGTAAGAAGTGTTCATATTTTGATAGAGAAATGTTAGTCTTTGTACATATCTTTTCAGCGGTCTTCTCTTCCATGAAATCATGAATCCACTTCATTAGAAAGTATAATTCTTGCTGTGTTGTTTCACTGATTCAGTACAATAGAACCAATACAATGATTTTTAAAGTATTTGCAATGTTTAATATTATCTTTTATTTGGTATACTTACTACAAACCTTTTCCTATTGAAGTCACTGCCAGAGTTCACACTTTTCAGATCTAGAAGGTTTGACAGAGCTATAATGAACCATTCAGTACTTGATGAAATACTGATATATTTTTAAATTACTTCCTTCTACCAAATAACTCACAGCTTGGCACAAGTTAATCCCACAAACTATCACTCACTGCTTCATCTCACTCCCAAATAAATGTTCACATTTCACCATGTTTGGCTGGTGCATTTCTGCTTGTCTAAGTGTGTTCTTGGGGAAGATCTTATTTCCCAAGAAACAGTGTATATGCTTACAGTGATCTGAAGGGAATGCACTTGACGATTTGCAAATATATATATAAGAACCAGGTTTCTTCCCAGAACTTCTGTAGACTATTTCAAGTAGTTCTGTTTTTGAACAAAGGCAAAGCAACTTTCAAGTGGAAGCTAGGATTGTTCATGTAGAAAAGATTACTTTCTTTCTTACAACACTCCAGGTCATCAAGTTGGAACTACGCTTTTTACTATAATTAAGCAGAGATGATTCTTTCAACTTGTGTACCTCTTTATTCAGAATTATCCAACTCACTGTAACTAATTTAAGAGGATGATATTTTGATAAATGAAAAAAAATAAGCCAAATGAATTATTGTAATACTGATATCCCAATAATGGAATATCACTTACTACGTCAATAAACCATATGCTCCTTTTTTGGTCAGTGATCTGTGCTGTGTATAGTCCTGCTAGTGCTAAAATGTCAGTAGTTCATGAGAAAGGACTGAGTTTAGGGTGGTGATGTGTAGAAAAATAACATTCTGAGTCAAAGCCTTGTTAAGGTTATATGGGAGTGCTGGTGGTTCCTGCTGGTGTAGCAATTAGTGTTGTGTGGTCATACGTACTGCCATATTTTTCTTATTTCATTTTGCTTTCTCAGCTATGAAAATCAGAAATGCCACTTTAATTTCAGAGCTGTGGAGTGAAAAACAGGAAACTCAGTCCAGGGTGTATATGTCTGCCCCATGTATTTTCTATAGGAATACGGAATTAAAATCATTTTGCAGTCTAAATGTTCAGTAGTGAAATATAATAAAGCAGTAACTGTAAATAGATTGTTAAGAATTGCTGAAAATATTCAGTTTTATTTGCATGCATTTTTTAGTTTCTTCCATAAAAAAAAAAACTTAGGAGTTGTAAATCAAATCAAGAATCATGTTAGACTATTATAAGTACATGTCTGAGTCTGATCTCAGTGCTAGCATGCAGCTTGGATCCTGGATATGTTAATTATAAGTGAGATCACAAAACATCTGGAAAAATCCTGGATGACAAAACCAAGCCAGTTTAACTTCATAAAAGGTAAAAATCTCAAGTGTGATGTTGTCTGGTATGCTTATTTTCAGGGAAATTATGCAAAGAACAGATGGGGAAAGTTACAGATGCAGGCTTCTTGGATTTCAAAATTGCTTTTGACAGAGTCCAGTACCGTGGCCTGAATGGATGAGCTTAGTCCATATCTCCATATCTTAATCTGTATCTCCAAACAAGGAAAAAGCTTGGCTGGAGACAAGGAAAATTGTATAAAGTGGGTTAAATGATAGTGTCATACACACGCCAGCAGGATCCCAGCCAGAGGAGTTACTCTCTGCGATCGTGCTCTCACCGGGAGACAAGACAATGTGGCAATGTTTCCCCATCTGTTAAATGCTGCAGGTCACTCCAGAAAGACCCCAGATAAATCCCACTTGTCAGTGCTCCCCATGTTCTTCTGGGTTATGCTCCTGTGGTCAGGATGTGATGCTTCAGCAGTGTCTGTGACCGACCTGTGGAAGCCTTTTGGAGGTGAAGGGCATTGTTGAGCCCAGCTGCCATTATGTGCAGCTATCCTGGTGGCATAGCAAAAAGCCCTGCAAGCCTCCAGCACCAGCAGATCCACTGTGCAATGTCCAAGGTAGGTGTAGTCTCTTATTTATAACCTGGTGGATACAACAAAGGTTAGTCTTTTGCCCAGATGGGGAGATGAATATGGATTCTTTTAATTGTGAGAAAGAGGAAAAAAAAGCAGTCCTGTTGTAGATTATTTTTTTAATAATAAAATATTTAATCTGAAATCAGTGAGAATGTGTGATCCAAAGGGCAGCTCCAGTAAGGCACTCTTCTTGGGACCTTTATTCCTTAGGGAGTTTGAGGTAACCTGAAAGCAATAACTAATTATAAATTTTCCCACTTACCTTCAGCCTTACTGACTGTGTGCAGTCACAGCAAGAAAACCTCTCAAGAAAGCCTGCATGGAAGGTGGGTGCATCTCTCTGGAACAGAACAGGAATTCCACCTGCAATATGGTCAATAATTCCACGTCAAGGTGTTCACCTACTGTGTAGTCTCAGAGGACACAGGACTAAAATGTCTAAATAAATACAAGGGATGTTATCATTTTCAGTGGAAAGCAGTATTGTTACTTTCGTGAATTGGAAGAGAAATCAAAGCAAGTCTGACTGATTTTTTTGCTGGTGTTTCTGCTACTGAATATGGGAAAAACTTTGTTTTTATTTTATTTGGCACGAAAGTGGGACTCATTTGTGAGGAGACCCAAGGTTCAGGTTCTATAAATGCCAATATAGTAACAGTGACCCTTGAAATTAGGATTTGTTACATTCAAATGATGCCCACATTGAGATTGTATCAATTATTTTTTACTTACATGGAAAAATAGCATAATCTGTAATCTTAGCCTACTGCAGAAGAAGCTATTATGAAAATAAACCAATGGAGAGAAGCTACCCCACGCACTTTAATAAGCTCTCTTATTGCCAAAATCTCCCGTAATTTCTATTTTTCATCTTTCCTATTGTTTTTCTGCATCTTTCTTCCCCTTTCTAATTGCCTTGTATTTTCTGTGTCAGTAGTGGGAATTTATGGTAGAAGTAATGAGATCTTATATTGTTACAATTCTGGTACTCTTATATCACAGTTCCCTCTCTTGGCTGTCCATCTCTACTGCTTATGTTTGGGGTTACAGAATGCTCATCTCCACTGTTTTGTTCACAAGTAGTTAGCAGCAAAATCAATGTACAATGGCTTTCAGAATAAGAAGTGGTGCAAAAATACTAACTTCCAACAGAAAAAACAGCCTGAGAACTGTAATCATTCAAATGCACAAGGCAGAGGACTGAGTATAATGCAATACACTGTGTTCTGAGTGCTGCAAATCTGGTTGCCATCCTGTCAGCCTGGCTGCTGTGTGAATCAATAAGGACAAGCATTATAACTGTTGTCTCTCTGAAAATTTCTGCTTGGCAGAAATTTTTTGCTGAAGAGAATTAACTCTCTGCTGAGGGGATGCAAACAGCACCTGCAGCTCCTGTCCTCTCACTGAGAGGATCTTCTTGGCCAAGGGAATGAGACCAGCTTTACTGCGTGTTACCTACTTTCTCCAATAAGGAGCAACTGTGAGAACATGAGGGGAACCCAGGGCTGTGTTACTGATTTCATGACTTCTATGTGCTGTGCTTGCTAATTATTTCTCTTTTTTTGTTTGTTTTCCTCCCACTGCCCCCCTCAGTACTAAAAAAATCATTTCTTACTACTTGCTATAATGATGCAAGTCACAATATTTATTTCTCACTATAATGAGAAATTATAGTGATCACTGTCTAAAAGTTGATCCTCCAATATCTTTTCACATTGCCTTAAACTCTGCTACCAGTTCAGAGTGGTTTGTTCTGATTTGGGGATGGGCTGTACTTAGTGTGAGCTGCGGTGAATGATTCCACTGCTACTAAGCAGTGATGATTCACACTGCGATTTTTCATGAGTGCAATATGCCTGCTAGTCCTGCTCTATTGCCTCAAGTAAACGTGACAATCCACAACTGCATGGACCGCCTAAGAGGAAAATAGATGTGTGAGTAGGGTTAAAACAATGATTTTCAGTTATGTCACTTGTGCTGAAGACAGTATGTTCAAGTTCTGCCATCAAGAGGAAAGGAGGGTGACTTATTCAGCTTGCATGACAGGGACTCATTGTTACTAGTTGGGACTCCATTCCTGCTGTGCTTATGAGGAAAGTTTCTACTTGTCTGGAAAGATGAGTAAGTAGATCTCTCCCCACCCCTCCCTGGCTGTATTAATTTATGCAAAGCTTGTTCACTGTTAGCTAATGTCTCTGTCTGTGAGGCAATATGTGTGAGGCAACATGCCACTATTTAACAAACTATTTACCAAAATAATGCAGGGGTTGCAGAAAAAAATGTCAGAGTTCACAGGCTCCACACTTTTCTGGCTGTTTCTATGTGTCCATTTAAAAATCTACATCTGTGGTTTGAAGCCCCTTTTTTCTGACTCTACCCATTTCTATTTTTTTTTTCTTTTTTCTGGCTAGAGCTCAATTTATTTCTATTTCATATAATTTTTATACTTAAAAATTCCCTATAGTCACAAAGACCTTACAAATATTTATCATAAAGTGCAATTACTCTGAATTTATTAATGTATAAACAAAATCCCTGATGAACTAAAGAAAAAATACCTGAGACATTGTGACAAAACATAAAGGTAGCTACTTGGTTCTTAATAAATATTCCAAGGCCACAAGTTAGTCCATTCGAAGGTTTTATTGTCTTTTACCCAACAAAGAAACACAGATACCTCCTTCAGTGTCAAAACTAGGTGTTATAGCAACCCTCAAAGCTTCCAGCCAGCTTTATTTCTAGACCGCATATATCTCTCCAGTTTATTCAGAACTCTGTGTGTGATGAATGTAATAAAATTTAATCCTTTTAGTTAAAAGTGTCACAACAGTCTAAGCAGAAGGGAAGAGCTGGGACTGTGGAGTGGTTCAAGAAAGCAAGACAGAATAAAGATTTTTTCAGGCAGCCTTAGCAGAATATGAAAAATAATGAAAATGCTCATTTTCATTGAAAACCAACTCTGCTTATATCTTAAATATTAGTAATGGGTATAAATAGTTACTCATTCACAATTGAGTAGTCCATAACAAGTTTCTGTATTCACTAAAAGCTGAAAATTTTCATTTATCACTGTTTTTAGTGGTTATATAACCTGTCCATTGCATCACTGTAACACTTGGGGTAAAATGCCAAGTTCAGGATGTTCCCTAACAATAGACGTCATTTTTCCTTGGGGGATCTTGGGATTCTTAGTAAATGTAGACTAACACGCAGAGATCAGAAGACACTTGCGAGAATTCCTTTGAACTCTTTCATTTTACTAACACCTAGTTCTCGTTTATTCATATTTTTATATTTTAACAGAAAAAAGTTTCTAGAAATAGCTTGGTGTTATGAGATTTATATGAAGTTTAACTTCCTGTTACACTTCAGAAGACAAAGATGTTTGAAACAGTTTATTTTACTTTTCCACTTTTTGTTTAATGTGGAAGTTCAGGGGATGTTTGCTGGGCTGGTGCCACACTTGATTTTTTTTTCTTCACCTCTCTTTTTTCTCCTTCTTTTACCCTTTTCCCATTTTTTTTGCTTTTCTGTTTTGCCCTTTTCTTTTCCTCCTTTCGTTTTCCCTCCTTGCTTTCCCCTCTTCCTTTCCTTTCCTTTCCTTTCCTTTCCTTTCCTTTCCTTTCCTTTCCTTTCCTTTCCTTTCCTTTCCTTTCCT